>JAECUM010026073.1:0-25697 GCA_016617855.1 Megalonaias nervosa | reverse complement strand
AAGCTCATACATCAATGATGATATTAAGTGCTTCACTAATTAATGTCATTTCGGTCATAAAGCATACACAATGGACTACTTCAAGGGCTATTTAGTGATGTGTTGAGATCAAGAACAAGTCACTGAGCATGGCACAAGTGGAGTGCCCCTTGAATTCAAATGGTAATGTTGATGAGATCTGTCATCATTGATTTTGGTGTACACTTAAAAATGTGAGTGTGTGTGTCTGATTTGGATTCTTAACGTATCTTTAAAAATTTATCAGTCATATCGCGACATTGTCTGCAGTGTGGTAGTTTATAGTGAAGTCTAGCACTGGGGCATCATGCCGCAGACATGTAGCATGATGTCCCACCCAGTCACACTATCCTGACACCAGGTCGACCAGTCCTAACACTAACCTCTTAATGCTGAGCACCTAGCAGGGCAGCTGTTAGTCCCATTGTTCTAAGTCTTTGGTATGACTTGGCTGGGATTCAAACCCGCGACATCCCACATCTGAAATGGATGCTCTAACCACTAGGCTACTGAAGCGGTCCACTACTTAAAAATGTAAAAATTAGTGGTGTCCTATTGAGCTTAGTATTCCATAGTCATTATTCCTTATTATTTCATAGTCATTCTTCAACAAACTACTGGTAGTCATTTTAGGGTCTGGTCGTACACCAATAATATTTTAATTAACAATATCTGTTGCATACCACAAATATGAAAATCTTACAACTGAACTGCCTTAATAAACTTAATGTTATAAAACAAAATAAAAGTGAACTGGTTTATAAACATGGCTACAAATAAAAACTGCTATCCATATACAAAAAAGTATGAGTCAGAAAGCACATCTTTTGCAAGGGACGGAATTTGATTATTGTCTGCTCACAATTTATAAACTTCCTGGTAATTAATGCAAATTTATGAAACAAGAGTTCTACTGTAAATATATTTTGATATCATACTATGTGTTCTAAAGGCCATATTTAGTAGTTTCCTTAGTGTATGAGTTTGGGTATTTGAAATGTAAAAACCTCCCACCTCAACCATTTTTGTTACAAATGATCCCTATATCGATAGCAAACTTTCTGGGTCTACATTTTCTTTTGATAATGGGTCAAAGTTGTAGGACAAGATTTATTAATATAAAACTAGCAATCAGTAACGTATTAAAATAAAAGCTTTTATTTCATCTTTTCATGGTCAGTGTCCAACAATATAAAGGCCATAGTTCACATCAAGAAGCTACGAGTTATTCTGATGCCCACAGAACTGTGATCTTCAAATTGACCCTGCATTCTGATTCTTCTCAGAGGCAGAGGCAGATGTGGAAAACAAGTGCTCCATTCAGTAATTGGTTCCACTGAAGATCACACCAATCAAGACAATCAAGACAAAGAAGAGAGTGCTTCCATCCTTCAGAATAACTCTGCTCACATACATTACACTGAGAAAGGCATGTGAGGATAATATGACATGTTGTGAGGAGTATTGCTACCTTCACTGTTCCACTGATTCATTTTTTAGAGCCATGACAATTTCAAATGAGTCCAGAACCATTCTATCTGGTCTGAATACTCTTATGTACAATAGATAAATATGCAAATAAATTACACATTTTACAACTCTGTGTATATGTCATTTGTATAAGTATGTAATATTTCTCCTGGAAGACTCTGATCAACAGGTTAAACTTGAAAAATAATTTTTGATCTTTCAGCAAACTATTGATCCACCAGTATTTACAAATGTTTGTTCCCATTTGCTAGTGTTAGCTACATCAAAGTTTCACATTCATCTCATGGAAGGCGCATCTTAGAATGCCTTTATGGAACATCCCACCAGACAACAACCAAGCCCTGAATCCAGAGCATCAAAAACAAATTCTTCCAATGAAGGTCAATTCAAACTCCTCAAAATGAGAAACACTGTTAGCCAAAATCTAAGACAACATGATGCACTTAACAGTAAAACCCATAATTTCATAAGACTGATAAGAATATTCAAAGCAACCTTTGGCACAACCCATTTCATTGTTATTTGTCTTGATGTGTGTTTTTTTTTTCAGTCTTCCTGAGACAACATGTTGATAAGATGGCCAGTTGAGCACAAAATTCAGACTCAAACTTGAAAGCCCAAAGTCTGATATGAGATCTATGTCACTGAAAATTAGCATGCAAGTAGAGGAACCAAATTTAAGAAAATTCTAGATCATTTTATGATTCTCACTTTATTGTTACTGAATGTAAATATGGCTCAGACTTTGAGAGTTTTATGCTCACAAAGTTTGAGAATGCAGAGCTAACACTTCTTCCATTGTACATGAAGAAACTGGAACTGTAATACAATTACCAGTATACGTAAAGCACATTTAATAAATATATGACATGTGAGTTTTTAAAATCATAAACCGTTATTATTTCAGTAATGACAGTTAATATCAAATTCTATCTACTGTATTTAGAAATGCATGCTTTGTTTTATTTAACAGATTGCTTCTGTGATCTCCATTTGTTTATGTCACTTTTCTTAACAACATGATAACTATACCTAAGTCATTAGTTACCAATAAAACAAACATAAAATTACCGTAAGATTATGAAAATATTTTTCCATTACATAATGAAATTGGAAATATTTCTACCATACAGCTATTTATATTAGCTAAAAAAATAACTGATTGCTGCAAAGTTATGCTTAAAGTCCATAACATGAAAGTAATATGGCACACAAAGATAGCAAATTTGTATATTCAAGATTTGTTTAATTTCCATTAGTTCAAAATACTTCAAAATGTGATAAATTAGCATTCATAGTTGTATTTGGATCTATTAAAATGAAAAGATGTAAAATGATAAAAAGTCACATTTAGAAGATTAACATACATAATGTGAATTAATAGTTAACAGAAACAGTAAAAAACAAAGCTACGTTCTCTAGCAAACTGATTAGCATATGTTTTGATCATATGAATTACTATTGCCAATAAATGCAATTTTGTTTCATCAAAAATTAAGAATATTGCTGAACACTAATCTTTGTAACATTTATCATCCATGACGGAACATTCATGTTCATTATAGTCGAAACCGGATATTTTTCATGGTACAAATTCACTAACATCTCCGCAATAACATCATCTGCAGCATTTGTATGAATCACTGGGAGAGATTAAAAACCCAAAACACCACAACAGTCGTAAGTTTTTCAGTTAATAAAGGTTTTAAGTATACTTTATGAGACCATTTTGATTGTGAACAACAAGTTGTTAATTCCCTGGAAAAAATGGTAACTTCAGTATGAGGTGTATGTGACAAGTGGTGTTCATTGTAAACAAAAGCTTTGAATCAGTTCATTTTGATTGTTATGTAGGTTAAATAAAGCGATGCTAGTTTTATTGAATTTCAATATGCGCACTATTTTTTCAAATATCCTATGTTTATACCTCTCACAACATCATGTCATTATACAAAGATTCTCTCACATAAAATTTATGATAAATTGAAGAAAAAAAAACATTTTTATATTAAGAAGCATTACGTTCAATAACATGTCAATAATAAAACTAATTGTTGTCGATCATTTGACATGCTTCAATTTATAAATAATTTATTTGATAACTCTACATTAAAAGAATTTTTGTACTTTTATAAATGTCACTGTCAAGCACAGAGAGACAGCGATGTTGGAGGGAGAAGCAGAAATCAACTAACAGGGATGAGCTCTATGAAAGGGAAACGAAAAGACGAAGAGCTCGTTATGTACCTTTTGCAGAGCTGTCTGAAGCACAAATGAAGAAACAAAGGAAAGATACAAATTCCAGAGATAAAAAGCACTACATAAGGAAATAAAATAGATAAGATAAAACAGACAAATGATAACAATGTGAACCTTGAATCAGTTCCAAGTCTGAGCTCAAGAAGTAAAGTAACAATTCAGAGTAATAAATTAATCGTTAAATTACCAGAAAGGAATTGATCAGATTTAGGTGTTAGGAACCATTATATGAGAGCATTAAAAATGTCATACACAGAAACAAAAGCAATGAAAAGAAGAAATCAAAATTCAATTCCTAACAGCAAACACCTTCAAAAGTGACCAGGAAGGAGCTATAATTATACATTTGCAAACAATTCATCCTTGGGTGAGAATAAAAATGAAATTAAGACCGAGTATAAAATGAAAAGGGCTGGATGGGATTTAAAAGTCAATAAAGATGTGAAACTATGTCAAATGCAGCGATTCAAGATATCAGATCTATTATGTTGATTAAGAAACTACTCACTGGTATCGCATGTGATACTGTCAAGTACTTCTTAAGCAATTCAGCTGTTATCAGCAGAAGAAAAGCTTTCAAAAGCCTGCCAGGAAAAGCAAGAAAAACAACAAAATCACAGACAATGGAGCAGGTTGTTATATTCCTTGTGTGATAAGACAGCAGCATTTATTTGCCTGGGAAAAAAGAGGTCCAGATCATGGACAGGGTTACCTGTCAGAAAGACATTCTTATTAACTACCTTCACAACATCCACTACAAATTTCTCCTAGAGAATCCACATGTAAAGATATCAACATCAATCGTCTATTAAATGAAACATGCATACATAATACATGCTAATGTTTCAGTGTGCAGAACATGTCTCTGCACAAGACACCAAAATATAGCTCTTAAAATATGAACTTTGCGAAATTCAGGAAAATTACAGAAACCCAAATGATTTCATCAAAGAATACGAAGATGATAATAATTTCTTGAAATCATACAGAAGTTTACAGATTTGGTGAAATTTATACATTGGAAAAAGGTAAAGGATAGCAAAAAATTAAGATGGAATCGGCCAAGAACCTTCCATCATTCTGGTTCAGATGACGATACCTTGACTGCACAAGTATCTTGAGTTCTCTGATCATCTCAGCTTTATTCACCCACATATCCAGTTCACTTCAGAACAAGAAGAAAATGGCAAGCTACCTTTCTTGGACAAGTATATACATGTAAATGATGATGGATCAACCAGTCAATGTGTATAAAATACCAACCCACACTGACCAGTACTTGAACCTTCCTTCCAATCACCATCTGGAACAGAAAAAGGTCAGTAGTAAGAGCTTTAATGCACTGAGCCAACTCCCTAGTCACTGATGAGTGACACGCACTGAGCTAACTCCCTAGTCACTGATGAGTGACACGCACTGAGCTAACTCCCTAGTCACTGATGAGTGACACTGACTGGAAGAAGTAGAGCATGTCAAATCAGCACTAAGGGTAAATCTCTATCCAGAGTGGATTTTCAAACTTCCAGAAAATCGGAAATAACCACCACCCAAAACCAGGAGTAGTCTAAATAAAACCAACATTGGCATGCCATATATCCATGTTACATCATCGTATATCACAAACCATACAGCTCTTTAAGACAACAACTTATACATGTGAAGAACAAAACTGAAAATTTTAAAAAAAATGTGGTGTGGTTTATTATATCCAATGTAATGATTGTGAGAAAGATTACATTGGGAAAACAGGCAGAGTGTTCAGAACCAGGATTAAGGAACACATCAGAAGAAAGTCATTGGTCAAACATGAACATTTTAGCAATATGGGACATTCCATTGTCCCCAATCAAACCAAGGTGATCACATCAGAGGATGATATATGGAATAGGAAGGTGAAGGAGGCAATCAAAATGACAGCAGAGGCCAACACTATTCAGGGACATGGGGCTTAAACTACCACCCATCTACTCCAGTCTCATCGTATCACAACCATTATAGGTCATGTGATCAACATTAGTTGCTGATGAAGGTAGTGTGATATTGCCAACATTTATGGGAAATTACTAATGATCATAAGATGGAAGGAAGCTGAAGAGAAATTTATGAAAGCTAAATTCAAACAAATATTTGCATCAGAGCTTGTTGAATTCATGATGCATGTTAAGAGAGTAAATATCCTATATGCAGAGATGAAACGCTTACAAGAAAATCTTGATGTGGGGCATGTAGTTGTACAAGTGAACTGCACAGATTTCCTTTGTTCATCAGTGGAAGAAATATGGTTGGCATACTGGAACAGTGCCATGATAGCACTCCACACAACAAATTATTTCCCTGAAGGCCACAATAAAAAGCTATACTGCAATAACGCAACTATGCGATTTTGATGTTTCAAGAGGAATACCCAGTTCACTAGCTCAGATTCTCGCTCAAGTCAATATACCAACAATTAAACAAAACTGGATTTAATGCCAGGTGGAATTACTTGGAAAGTGGCTATGGAAAAAGGCCTTATGACAGTTTAGGGAGCAGTATTAAAAGGTCTGCAGACATGGCTTTAAAGCTGTGAAAATACAGCATACTGGGAACATCAGATTTCTACACTTGCAGTTTGTCATCAGATGAATGTGGTAGAAAGGTGAAACATTTCTAATATACACAAGATGATTATGAAAGAGCATCAGCAGCTATGAACAAGTGGGAGACACCAACAACTATTACTGGAACACTGAAATTGCATTTTGTAGTTCCTGTTATGGAAGAGGCTGTCATATGTGCACAAGAACTATCATGTAATTGCAAATCATGCCTAACTGACCCAGAAAATGTCATGTGCAGGGTGGGTGTGTCGCTGTATGACCTTAAAACTGAATGCATTGACATAAACCTACCATCAAAAGTAAAACCACCAAAAAACAACTCATTATAAATAGTGTTAACAGTATGAAAATTTAGTCAAGTACAACTGGAAAAACATGTCTATAAAATGTGATTCATCAGTGTTGAGTTTTCATCCAATGAAAACCAAGACAAACAAGACCACACAGTATGTGCCATTCCTGTGTTCAAATGTCCTCTCTACAAGCACTGGTAGGGTATGGTATAATTAACTCTCAGTGACTTCAACCTTTAGTCAAGGTATATGGTCTTGAACAAATATGCAGAAGCCATTATTTTTTTATCCATCTACCATAACTGTGGATCCCAGAATCAATAGGATTTGTATTACCCAATGTGCAACCCATCCACAAACTTAGGTCAATGAACTTATTCTAGAACTTAAGTTACTCTACTAAACCATTTTTATATGTATTACAATAACCCTGTCCACTGACCATTTAATGCAAAATAAACATTCCTCTGTGCTTTAGTAAGTGCAAGCCATCCCCAACTTAGTTGATGTATAGGTTCTACAACTAAAGTCGTTACACAAGAACTATTTCAGAAGTAATCCATTCCATAGTGTTCCACTGAAGATGCCACAATCAAGAGAGAGTGTTTCCATCCTTATATAAATATAAAGACCTGTTCTCACCAAGAGGCTTTAAGTTATTCCAATGCCCACAGGAATAGTGATCTTCAACTGACCCTGTGTTCTCGTTACCCTCTGAGCCAGAGTCGGATGTAGGAAACAACAAGTACTTCATTCAATGCCATGATAGCCACTAGGTTCCACTGAAAATCAAGAGAAAGAAGACAGTGGTTCCATCCTTCAGGATAACTGCCCAAATACATAACACTGAAGAAGGCATGTGAGGACAATATGACATGTTGTGAGGAGTATTGCTGGCTTGGCTGTTCCACTGATTCATTGTTTACAGCCATGATTGACTGTTTAAGATGAATACAAAGCCATTCTATCTGGTTCAATATCTGATATAGCATACATTGATGAATGCATAATTTTCTCTTCTGAAGGTCATCTTTAGATTTATATTTTATTGTTATAAAATGTTATTTTTAGGTAAATCTGATATATATCAAATAGATAAACATGCAATTAAATTCAACATTTTACAACGCTGTATGCATCATATGTAAAATTATATAAACTTTCTCCTGCAAGAATCTGATCAAGAGGTTAAATAAAACTGATAGAAGATAGTGGTTTTCTTAAGCTAAGGCTTTAGTAAATCCAATGAATGATACAATTCAGTACAAATTGCAAATCTAGGTATGGAGGAAGAAAATTAAAAATAAAATACAGTAGTAGCAAATCTATAAAGTATTGAACTTGTGAAATATGAAGTGATTCAGACAGTTGCTCTAAATAAAGAACTCAAAGGTGAAAACCACGATGGCATACCTGCTCATCTATTGAAGTTGTTTGCAAGAAGTTCATAATACTAGGTGATCAGAAACAGAAACTTAAAGAATTGTTAATAAAACATCAGAATGTGTTCTCTAAAACTCCAGATGATACAAGGCATAATACTTTGGTGGACCATAAGATTGATACAGGTTATGCTAAATCTATACAACAAAACCCCTATCATATGCCACTTGCAAAAAGAGCAGAGGCTGAGAAAGAGATTAGCAACATGCTTGAAAGAGGTGTCATGCAACCCTTTATCTCATTTGGTGTCGGCCTGTAGTAATGGTGACTAAACATGATGGGTCCTTATGCTGCTGTTGCGATTATTGTAAATTAAATGACATTCAGCCACTGTCTAGAATTGTTGCCTTGGCTTGATCAAAATGGTTTAGTTCTATGGATCTTAAATAGGGCTATTAGTTTAGAGGAATGCTGTTTATTCTGTTTATTGTAATGGATTATGGGATCTTCACAACTATGCAGTTTGGATTGTCCAGCAACCTTTGAATGTCTGATGGAAAAAAACTTAAATCTCACTTTTGAGATATGTTTCGTATATACAGGTTTTATATTAGTGCATGCCAAAATCTTCGAGTCTCATGCTTAATTATGACAAGGTACTAGAATGATTGCATGAAGCAGATCTGAAGCTTAGTCCTAAAAATGTACTTTATTTCAACAAAGTTATTTTCTTCAGTTATACTGTTAGCGGAGATGATGTCTGAACTGAGTACAATAACATAAAAGTGTGACTTAATGACCAGCACCAAAGAATGTAAAGCTAGTTAGAAGTTTCCAAGGGCTCTGTTCTTATTACAGAGTGAAGCAACTGCAAACACTGCCAAACCTCACTGAAAACAGTGCCATAGAGAGTGATCATGGGCCCTGGGGTAAGAAATACCTGGGCCTCTCCTAGTTCTTGTTCAAACAAAATTTTTCTTTTATAAAATTAAAAAGTGTTGTTCTGCCTGGGTCCCCTTATGGGCCTGGGCCCCAGGGATATATCCCTGGTTGCCCCTCCTCTTGTCAGCCCTAACTGAAAATAGTTGTCTCTTTGAATGGACTGAAACATGTCAAATAGCACTCAATACACTGAAGAGATTGTTAGTAAATGAAGCCATATTGGCATTTCCAAATGAAACAGATCACTTCACTGTTGATACAGATGCAAGTAATGATTGTATGGAGGCACTAATATATCAAGTATAGAATAGGGAATAAAAAGTCTTTGCATATTTCAGTAAAACAGAATAGCATTGCTGTGTGACCAGAAGAGAGCTGTTAAAACTTTCCATCATTACTTGTACAGGCAACACTTTAAAGTATGCACTGATCATGGTTCACATAGACGGCTATTAACTTAAAAGACCAGAAGGTCAGCTGGCTGGGTGGATGGAGATATTATCCATGCATGATTGAGAGAGGGAGGACATCCATGCATGATTGAGAGAGGGAGGACATCCATGCATGATTGAGAGAGGGAGGACATCCATGCATGATTGAGAGAGGGAGGACATCATGCATTATTGAGAGAGAGAGGACATCCATGCATGATTGAGAGAGAGAGGACATCCATGCATGATTGAGAGAGAGAGGACATCCATGCATGATTGAGAGAGAGAGGACATCCATGCATGATTGAGAGAGGGAGGACATCCATGCATGATTGAGAGAGAGAGGACATCCATGCATGATTGAGAGAGGGAGGACATCCATGCATGATTCAGAGAGAGAGGACATCCATGCATGATTCAGAGAGAGAGGACATCCATGAATGATTGAGAGAGGGAGGACATCATGCGGTCTTATGCAGATGCTCTATCTCATCCTCTTTGTTTGAACAATAAATGTAATTGTTATGCAAAGCTGAGGCTTTGAACATATGGGAAGTATAGCTTGTGTCAATGATCATATAAGTAGACACCACTTAGATATCAATCCTACCGATGCATGTTCAAAAGAAGCATGCTGAGTTAGTTTTGGGAGAAAACCACAAACTTCTTCCCGACTTACTTGAAATGTGGGTGAGAAATTTGCTGGTCAGAATGAAATGCTAAGTTTGAAAAAAAAGCACATATACAAAGTGCTAGGTCATGACATAAAAACCATAAAAATCTCACAAACATACATACTTTAGCAACATGCATGAAATTTGTTGATCAGAATAAATAACTTCATCAAAAAATTTTGACAGATAAAATACACATATACTGCAGCAGTGTTTCAGCCAGGATCGAGCAAAATGGGACCAATTGACCCCATTTTAAAGAGAGATCATTTACATGGTCCAGTTTACTAGTTATTTGCATGAAAAACACAATAAATTACCTTCTTTACTTTTCTTTGATGCCTCTGACCATGCACTAACAATACTAGAAAAGTAAAATTTCTCTAAACAAACAGAAATCAAAGATCCATACCTCATGGTTGCTATTCATTCCTTAGGTAACTATTGTATACAACACACTGCACATATCATTGCTTCAGTCTTCTGAGTGATTGCATTGTTTGCTGCAATGGCAAAATTACTGCATAAAAAAATCAACTCTGAGGGCTTGCTGATGCATGTGATATTGCACACTCATGGTGAGATCTTGAAGTTTTGACATCCAATCATCGAGTTATTCTTCTTGCAACTTCTGCATAAGTTGCTATACATTTTATTTTCATCTCAATCATATTCTAGCCAGATATACTCATGTTTCCATCCACCTCTAAATATGTGCATGAATTTGTTTTCTTTGTTTGCACCATTTTGTAATCCAAATCTTTGACAGGAGTACCAATTTTGCTTTGTCTTTCATCTCAGCTGTTGTTGATTTCTTTGTTTGTTTACTACAATCATCTCTATGGTCATTCTGATTGCTGCCACAATCTAAGCATGATACTGGGGAAAAGAAATCTGTTATCTGTTTCACATCTGCCTCTTAGTAAAACTTTACTGCCAATACAAATGCAAACTGCCAATGTCAAGGTTGCATCATGTGGCTGGTAGCATGTGATAGCAGATTTTCTTTCAAAACAAAGGTTAAGTAAACAGAGGCAGAACTTATCTCAATATGTTATTTGAAAATTTTTTAAAATATTTTCATTGAGGCTACACAATTCAAAGCCTAGACTGGTTCCCTGTCTCAAGAAAAATATACTGGCATACCTAACATCTTGTCAGCGTAATGGCCTAATTCTAAGCTGGAAATAATATGGTATATATCAAGTACATGATTATTTCCGGACGATCCATAAATATAGGTTTAATGAATGGGGGAGCAATGAGAATAGATTGCTACATGGAATTTCTTCATTTTCATTAAAGAATCATTGAAAAATTATATTTAATGATTGATTGGCGCAATCATATCAAATTAAAAATAATATGCACCCTGTCCCTTTAGCTGTGCCACTTTTGGCACACTGAACATTGATTTTTTTGTAGGACACGGTGTCTATTTTACACAGATACTGCAAGAGTGGTCCTGGGTGAAACACTGCTAGGGGCAGTCAAGTTACCAAAAAATAATAGATCCCATAATCAGAAGGATGAAAGAATTGACACCGAAGAAAAGGGGAGATAATAGGTAATACAATTATTTACCTACAGAATAAAGATGAGAACAGTTAAGTTCATTCAAGATGGGAAGTTAAGAAGCATTAAACTGATTTGGTCAGAGATAGCTGTATGCAGTGTTCAAGTAAGTAATACTGGTACATGTGCAAATTGTTACAAGTTTTGGGTGGAAGATTATGGAAAAGTGGAAAAGTTTTACTGGTACCAACCAAGCTGGTTGGTTGTTCTATGTTCTAAACAAAGATTTGAAGTCTTGGCCATGTTACATAATAACCCATCATGGGAGACATCTTGGAATGAAGAAAACCCTGTCAAAAGTAAAGGAAAGATACTTTTGGTATGGGTTTTGCAAAGCTGTAGGAGGTTCATGTAGGAGATGTGAAGTCTGTACCTCTAGAAAAATTCCTACAAAGAAACTTAGAGCTCCCATTAAACAGTATGATGTGGGGGCACCACTGAAAGAATTGGAACTGGTATAATGGAATCCTTACCTAAATCAGATAGAGGGATTATGTTATTCTAGTAATCTCATTTTCCAAAGTTTACAGAGGCCTTTCCCATAGAAAATCTTGAAGCAAAGACTTGAAACCATACACTTAAAGATTTATCTGTTTTTTGGGATACCTGTGTAGAAGTACTCAGATCAGGGGTTAAACTTTGCATCACAGGGTTTTAGAGAAACTTGTAGAATTTTGGGCACAGATAAAACTAGAACTACTCCTATGAGACTACAATATGGTGGAATAGGCAGATACAACAGTAAACATTTTAGGTTTGTTTGCGTCATCACAATAAAATGACTGGGATACCTACTTCCCTCTACTGATGACTGCATGTAGGTCTTCCATGAATGAAACTACAGGCTTATCTCCTTGTGCTATGAGGTTTGAAAGAGAGATTAGACAGACTGCCTATTCATTATTCTGTATGACTGTCTTGAAAAAGAACAAGTCAAATATGAAAATATGTCTGACTATGCTGATTAGCTGGAAAGAAAACTGATTAGAATATACAATTTTGCTAGAATGCATCTGAAAATAGCTAGTGATGAAATGAAATTAAAATATGATTGCAGAATTAAGCATAACAAGTACAAGGAAGGTGATCTGGCCTAGCTGCATGATCTTCAACACAGACATGGACTGAATCCTAAATTACCCAGGTCCTGGAAAGGTCCTTTTGTGGTGATGACTAATCAACAACATACTTTATCGCATCAGATCAAGTTTAAAAAAACAAAAACAAAAATAATGTGTCATGATAGACTTGAGCCATTTTGTTCTGAAAACAAAACATGATGCATTGTTACTCTGTTTAAAGCTCATATGTCACATTTCTCTTTCTCATTTTAAACACTATTTATGTTTAGTCTGTAAAGATCTGTTATTTTATCAATGCTGGAAGATCACAGTATACAAGTGCATAAAGTTCAAACAGTTGTACAACAGACAGCAGCTGCATGGTTGTAAAAATACCACATTTATCATGATGGCACATGATTGAATGAGGGGTCCTAAGGCTGAACAGTGATATTAAGAATACAAACAGCAGGAGTTGCCATCACGTCAGAACACTCAAACCTCAGATGACAGTAGAACTATCTCCTGTTAATGGCATTCCAAATTATCACCTGGTAAAAAGGAGACAACTGTCTCTTCAGTCTACAGTATCATTTAGATCCTTATTATGAGCAACATTTTCTTGTTCTTCATCTAATCCTATTCCTCATCATCTAGTCACTCTTCCTCTCCTTCCTCATCTTGTCCCTCTTCTCCCATAATGATCCAGTTGTAGTAGCTGTTTGTATACCCATACCAGCTGTAACATCTGTCCATACACCCATACCAGCTGTAACCCCTGTCTGTACACCCATACCAGCTGTAACATCTGTCCATACACCCATACCAGCTGTAACCCCTGTCTGTACACCCATACCAGCTGTAACCCTGTCTGTACACCCATACCAGCTGTAACCCCTGTCTGTACACCCATACCAGTTGTAATCATTGTTGGTACACCAAAACCAGTTATAGTACCTGCCTGTACATCTATACTAGTTGTAACACCCATCTGTACACCCAAAATAGTTGTAACACCTGTCTGTACACCCATTCCAGTTGGAGCACCTGTCTGTACATCCATAGTTAGTTTTCCCTGTTTGTGCATCCATGTCTATTGAGAATTAAAACTAAATCAAAATAATTGGTACAGCAACAGTCTTGCTGAATGTGGTGGTTGCAGGGGCAGAAATTTGAAATAATGGTAGCAACTCTATCAACAAGTCAAAAGGGTTTTTGGCAAAATTAGTCACCAAGGAGAAGAAACCTTGCATATTCTTGACAGAGATCCATTACATTTTAAATTCATTTTAAACTTCATAAGGAACAGATTGGATTTTCCTGCAACCAATCTTTCCAAGGGTGCACGGTATCTTTAGGAAATTTTGTAGCAAGGTATTATGAACTGGATGGTCAGTGATTCATGTTATCCAGGATCACCTAGAAAGATTGAGAGCACTTGTTTACTGATTAATCTGAATACTGCATAACAGAGTGTGTTATAATAATTGGCATGTACATTAAACTTTCAAATTAAGTCTACAAGGCCATTATATGTAACAGATCTGTGTAGCATGTTGACCTTGAAACCCACTTGAGGGCATACTAAAATCATGTAACTGATCTGTGAAATAGAAAATCGGCTTATTAGTGACAAACCAACATGTAACTGATCTTACAATACAAATTTCATAAAGTCAACCTGTACATCCGTTCTAGGTGTACAACATAATGATTTAATATTTAATGTCTACTGTATGTAATGTATCGCTTAGTAAAATCCCTTTAATACATTTTTGCATCCCTGCTCAAGAAAGAATGATGTTAACTGTGTTAGGCAGTAACATACTATGTGCACTCTGTAGGTGGCATGTTTTCTGAAAACAAAGGTCATATTAATAATCATCGATTGGTTGGTGTAACCAATGATCAATCATGAAATTTCAACAATTCCCAACACTACTGAGTGCTATGTTTTATTATAAAACTATGGGAAACAGTAAAGAATGGAGTCATTTCTTCAAGTAATGTTACCCACAACAAGGGGAAAACATGTGCATCAGTCAAAAAGTCAAACCCACTTGAGGTCTGTAACATAAGAACAACACAAGACAAATTACAAAAGCTATAATTCAAAATCTCTATAATGCTCACACTGATGTCAGAGACAGAAAGCATGTGTGCAAATTGCTGCAGCCCAAACCAAGAAGTAATCTGGACATAGAAAAATATGTATAAAACTTGGCAATGCCAATGAAAATCCATGATCCTATGCAATATTCATACACTGATATAATATATTGGCTGCAGAAGCTACTTCTTAAATTTAAGACAGAACTGCATATTAAAGTCTGATACATAAATCTATACCTACTTTTAAACAAAACTAAAAAAATTAACAAAAAGCCCCACACTTATTATTATGGCCAACTTTTCCACTACAAGCTGTGTTAATGCATTAACCCCTGGAGGGTTTTGTTGTTTTCACCTGAAATACGAGTAGGAAACACATTTTGGGGGCTATTTCTGAATACATCCTAATACCGAACTATCTCTTACAATAAACAATCATTCGTTAGAAATTGTCAAACATGAAACGCTTGTAGATGTGTCTGTAGATAATAATTTATTATGGAATGACCATATTGATAAGCGTTGTAAAACACTGTTATCCAAAATTGCCCTACTCAGCAGAATCAAGAAATATTTACCTACGGAAATGCGCAATCTATACTACAAGCATTATATTCTTCCAACAATGAATTATTGTTCAAATGTATGGGGAAACTGTGCTAAATCTGCACTTGACAGATTTACAAACTTCAGAAACGAGCAGCACGCATAATTTTTAGATGCATCTATTGATCATCCCTCAAAAGCATTGTTTACAGAACTCAAATGGTTCACAATATATGACAGGTTAGATTTTCACAAGGTGGTTCTTTTATATAAATGTCTACATGGAACTGCACCAGTATCTTCAGGACTTATTCAGGCCTTTTTCAACACAATACCAGTTGAGATCAATATTACATGGAAACCTTCTAGCACCAAAACCAAGAACAGAGCAATTTAAAAAGAGCTTCCAATACTCTGGTACAGTTCTGTGGAACAAGCTTCATGTAAAATCTGCTGAAAATATTAGAGTATTTAAGAAGAGATATCATGAGCATGTATGTTTCTAATAGATGATGGAATTTAGTATTTTAATACTAAAAATGTTAAAATAAACATTAATTATTGCTGTCTTCATATAATGTGTGTTGTTATACTCTCCTTAAGAGGGCCTCAAGGGAGAATAGTCCTTGACTAATGAGTCACCCTCTATAAATAAAGTATTATTATTATTATTATTATTATTATTATTACATCAACTTCCAAGAAATTTTCAGTTAACCTAATGCCTAGCTGTGTTAGAAACATTGTTTTTCATTGGCTATTTCACTTGCGCATAAGCAGAAGGGTAAAAGTTGGGTTCCTTTTTTTTTTTGTGCTTAATGGACCCATCATTTTCGTATCCAGACCACTCTGTATTCCAAATGCCCATCTTATCCTACTTTTTGCAAAGGTTCGCCTGTCTGTGTGCAGTTCAGACCAGTCTGCCTTCAGTCTGAGGCCAAAAAGTCTAAAATCCAGACACAAAATCGGATTCCGACCACAGGCAAATTTTCAGTGGAAAAAAATTGGGTCCCAAAAATTATGTTTTTCCCTCTGTATTTTGAAGTGCAACTAGAACATCCAGATTATTTGGTATCACTGAAGAGTTACATCAGTCTACCTTTCTATAATACCACCCACTTTAGTGGATCTAAAATGACCTTGACACTACAGAGCTCAGAAGTAGGCTACTACCTCCTGATGAGTCAATGAGGCACCAGGGGTTAATGAGTTAACAAGGATTTTGTAAATTTTTTACAAATTGTCAAGGAATTGCTAATTTTGTAATTTATGTACAATGTTGATGGAGAAGTGATTCAATACACAAGGAATATTCCAATTTGGTGATGTCATCAAAATGCACCCATTAAATCATTTACCTATTAAGATAATGCTGAATAAAATGCACTGAAAAATTGAGAAACCAAGTAAACCTTGCAAATCACTCACAGTCAAAGGGGAGGTAACTAACCTTGTTTTGGCATGCCAAATAGTAAGCTCTAACATACGGCTAAATCAATCTATACTACCACTTGATAATAAGTGTACGTCAATGTTGCTTTTCTAAACAACTATTGTTTCAAATCTGAGCAAACATATTTCTGACATGAAGCATGTTTTCATCTATTCACACATCAACAGATCTGGTGAAGAGAATACATATCACTTAGTCGACACAGGAAAAAATGCACAGATGTGGAATACCAAGTACAGGGAACGTCAGTTCCAACATCCTGACTGTATTGGTTTCTCTCCTGAGATCTAAGTCATGAAGAGAAAAGATGTCTGGTATAGTGGGAGAAAGCAATATGCTCAACATACACAGAGCTGCCAACCCTCCAGGTTCGCAATTAGTGAAAATAGGGATAAAAATGAGTGAATTTTGACATGAATTCGTGAAGCAATCATCGAGTCCGGGAATGTTTGTCAGAACAAATGTTAGCATAGGATCCAACTGACAAAGGCAGATTGTGTTCAACAAGAAAACTCACAATGTTTCATCATTGGTATCTTGAAGATCTTCCGTCGATGGTTTAAAATATTCCAGAGCTGAAATCTGCTGCAAGTTCTTAATTTTCCCAACCTCTTTCTACTTTTTGCTACCAATGTGCTTCCTCACATCATCTTTGCCACCATGTCCAATGCTAAAATTTGTGACACACTGTGTGCAAAAAGCATGATGTATATCGAGTTTGATGGCTGAATGCACGACCAATTTTTTGTATATTCCAAACTAAACTTCACTTTTTGTGCACTACATTTCTTTTTCCTTGGTGGTAAAGACATTTTCAATATCAATGCCAAACAGTATTTCAAATCAGTTGGCAGCGCTTGCACTGAGCAAAATTCTGGTTAGGCCCCAGTTTCTCTCAAAAGCATTTGTAAAACTACTCTTATACATATAGATTAAAATACGCTAAAATGATTGCCACCGGGCCAACTGTATCAATCAGCTATAGATCTACTGATATCGCGACCAGCAATACCAGACCGGGGCAACTGCCAATATCATGACAAGCACTTAATGGGAAATCGGTTATTTTATTAAAGATTTAAAATAATTGAGAATTGAGGAATTCGTGATTCTTTTGCATGCAACGTGAATCCGTGAATTGCTGAAAAAGTCGTGAATTCACACCAAAATCATGACAGATGGCAGCTATGCATGCAGTTATATATAAAAATTGTTTCAACTGTATGAAGATATACCAAAGACAAGTTGTGGAAGAAAGGCAGCCTTTGTAAATAGCTCCATACAGACAGGACTTTCACAAACTTGTATTGGAAATGAAGGCTTAAGAACTATACTTCTAAGTGTAAATGTCCCTGCTCCCTCAACGAAAAGGATGCAGAAAAGTTCTAATGCTATTAAAGATATTCACAGTAACAATATGAGACATGGCTGAATTTAGAAAGAGTATCAAGGAATTTAATTTTATGACAGGAAATGAAACAAACATAATTGATCTGAAATGTGACCCTACATATAATAATGCAATTTATAGTGCAGTAGGTAGGACAGCCTTTCAGTCAGCTACCCTGTGCATGCATGTTCAAGTTGAAGACACTACTCCTGAGAAAAAGGTCATAAATATAACCACCAAGAATAAACTATGCACATTGGGGAAAATGCACACATCAGATGATGATGCCAAATTGTGTCACTGCTCAGCAAATGTAAGTTTACAAACAAATATTGGACATGAATACACTTGGTATAAGGAAGGGCTTTTTATACAATTAAAAACAATCGAACATTATTGAGGTACACAACATTACAACTGATCCATATACACCACTCCCTTGGTAACTCGTGCCCTGATAACTCGCGAATCCACTTATAATGCGGGGTCAGGCATGGATCACATTTTTAAACCAGAAAATACCAAAACATTGATCCCTATTTGTTGAACTTGAAGAAAATTGCGATCGAAATTGGTAACAAACTTTTGATATATCACTCGTTTTATCATCAAAAACGGTAGATAGGACCTGGAAATTTTAATCAACATTATGAAATATAGACTTTTAATAAAAGTCATATAATTTGTTACATTTTCTTTTCAAACGACATTCTTAGCAAACCGCAATTAACAATATTCAAGGACATTTCGATCAATGAAAATGTCACGCCAAGTGGAGGCAGTACTTTAATAAATAAAGACCAATTAAATAAAAAAATTTATCAATTGAAATTTGTGTTCTAGTTCTATCTTTTAGTTCCTTTTAAGTGTAATCATCATAAAGGCAATGTGTCTTGTTGTAATTTAATGTAAAATGTGTCAATCTACCATAATAGATATGTCGCGAACGTTTTGCTGAGAACCTAATTAAGTGCCCACAGTGTTTCAATAGCGGACTAGCGTAAGCATTTGTTGTACTGTTGCACTAAATAAAAAGCGCGCCTCCGTTTCTATTATCACGGTAATTAGGTCTTTTGAATCAAATAAAGCAAGTGGAATAAAAAAAAAAGTCAAAAGGCATACAAATCCTACATGCTTAAGAACCAGCAGCACCGGTCGTATGTCAGGTAACTCATTTCAGTTGATTAATCCAACACGGTGATACATTTTATTGTGTACATATCTAATTCAACTACTTTAAATTATCCTACTCAATCATAAATGTGATTAAAGATAGCAAGGCAACCAAGCGAAATGAGTATTTCGTAAAATAAAGAGCTTTGTTTCACAGACCATTGTGGGAAAAACGAGTTTCAGAGAATTCCTGAATTTACACGTAGAGATATCCACAAGGATGATAAGAAGTTTCACTATTACTTTTGCAATGAAATCGTGGCATCAATATTTTACTAACTGAAAAATACAAAAACTAAGTTTCGACATAGACGACGGTCTCACGAAATTAATGTTGTGTGTTTTTGATAAAAAGGAATCTTGTTTGGTAGTGTATCAACAGTTAGTCTGAATCCCTGCTTCGAAGACTCTTAGTTTTGTAAAACAATATTAGTTACACATCACTCCAGGAACCAGTCTAATCAACAAAACAAAAAGTTTTGACGTATTATATAAACGTTTTCGCATATCGTGTTTGGTTGTTGAAACCAGCTGCAATCATGTTATCGATCTTTCAGATGTTGGACATCCTGAAAATAAATGTGATATATAGATAATAACGAATAACTTCATCAGAAAAAGCGCTTTATTGACAATTTTTCTTGACACGATTATAAAACGAGGATTCAGCCATTAAACAGCCCAGTTCCCCCACCCCGCAGTTTTCTGGATGTCTAGCGGGTTTCTTGGATGTCCCTCGGTAACTCGCGCTCTTGCTT
The DNA here is from genome assembly GCA_016617855.1 of Megalonaias nervosa. Classification (NCBI taxonomy): domain Eukaryota; kingdom Metazoa; phylum Mollusca; class Bivalvia; order Unionida; family Unionidae; genus Megalonaias; species Megalonaias nervosa. Next base: position 5,538 of record JAECUM010026073.1, on the reverse strand, counting down.
ATAGTGCGGTCTGTGTTTTTGGACCTCGATGTGTACAAATTATCAAGGGAGAGGTGTACTGCTAGTTTCCAGACTAGCCTTGACCTTAGGATGGAAGAAATAACCAAACCAGTACTAGAAAATCAAATTAAGACATCCAATCTGGATCATAAGTCAGAGCAAATAATTTGATTGCCAGGAAAAACAACAAATCTAAGTGAAAAAAGGCAGAACAACTTTGCTCTTTGATTTGAGTTGGATGTGCCAGGCTGTGTTTGAAAGATCATTCCAAAAATATGATAAATGTACACCAAAATTAAGTATTAACTTATCAAGCAATGCTATCAAAGTGATCACAGCCTTTGTCATAAATCCTATGTGTGCTGGGTAGCTGATACAAGCTGGAAAGATATAAGCATTCTTGACAAGTGATCTCAATTTGAAAATATCCATTGAGAAAGGAGTGCAGTTACACATGTGTTGATTACTTGTTAGGTAAATCTACAGTGTTGAAAACAAAATTAAACAAGAACACCCAGAGTGGAACCAGTGAACTGAAGGATAAAACAGTTTACCTAAGCATACAACCTTAACAAGGAACTTCCATTGTAGGGCTCATAGTGCTGTTCATACCTGTAACCATGGACATGGAGAATCTCTGGCAAACTATGTAAATCTATTGGTTGTCCGATTTCAGCTTGCAGTTTTATTGCACAACATCTGAAAAGCAAGCAATACATATCTCAGAGACAAAATGTACAAATCAAGTACAGCATACAAGAGAAACAAATCTGAGAAAAGGGCATTTCTGTACAAACTCGATTAGAAATATCAAGAAGACAAAGGCAAACTGATGTGGTGTGCTATGGCTCTAAAAATAAAAGCAACATATGAACATTCTTACCATAAACCACCTCCATTTTAGCACTTTTGTTGATGTGATCTGGCAGGTGCAGTTTTGTGCAGTCCTTGATTTTTACTATGCTTTCTGGTTTCATTCACTGAATATGTCTCTAAGGTCAGATGGTCAGTATTGATACATGTATATAAGCAACTGTCACATGTGGCTTCCATTTAAAATCTCTTTTCAGACCCTACTTGTGGGAATCATTGCATATGTTAAATGGTATTTAGTCATATAAGCTAATCAACTGGGACCAACATATGAAATTCTTCCATCGGGCCATACTATTCTCTTCTTCCCTTAGTCTGAGCTATCTTCTATGGTCCCTGTCCACTGCATACAACCTGCCACATCTCACTTTGCATAGATCTTTTTTCTCCAAAATCATATGAAAACTATAAAAAAAATACTCCACTGTGATTCTCATATGCAAAAGCCACCAAAATAATATCCTTGAATGCATGTGGTAAGCATGGAAACAACAGGTTCCTAATATGGTATGGTTCCCTTACAGGACTCGTGGTACTAATTCAACTCTCATAATAAACATGGAAACACCATGATATTCATACAGGGGTCACACTACCTGGCGAAGTAGTCAACTAAGGCACCATAAGAAATGTTAACCTCGCCTTCTGATGTTCAGAAAGCAAAAACGACTTCACCCTGAGATTTTTTTATAGGTACATGGACATTGAGTGACCATAGATTTTGAGATGTTCCTTGCCTTAGCAGGAAGTTGTAGCTGAATGCAAAATATACGTATCCATAAGCCATCAAACTGGTGTTGATATCAGATGTGCCAACAAACTCTTGAACATTCACAGGCATGTGTTTTGATAGCTGATTGACCAGTAACTCTTTCCTGAGTAAGTCAGAAACTATCACTGCCTGATTTCCGCAAGTTACCCTATTTACACATCCTGAGAAGTACATATGGCAAAAATCAAAGTTAAAGTATGTGGACATTTTTGGACATATCAACCTAAAAAGTGAGATTCAGTATAATCTGGATTGAATGTTTTGATGTCATAATGAAAGCTATGCATGTTGACAAATAAATTCCTACTACCCTATAGAAAAAGTCATACATGTCATGTATGCATTTAACACCAATTATTTCAGTAATGGGTAACATTTTATAGAATTTGATTCGACATACTTTTATATGGCAGTTATTCACTTTATTTGGATCCTCATACATCCATATTCCTTTGGAAGGTCATTATTTACACATTCTGAGAAGTACAGGTGGCAAAATCAATGATAAAGTATGTGGACATCTTTGGAAAACATCAACTTATATATGCGATCCAGTATAATCTGGATTTAATGTTGCATGCTTTGATGTCACAATAAAGCTATGCATGTTGATAAATAAATTTGTACTACCCTAAGTAAAAGTTGTTGTTGTTGTTGTTGTTGTTGTAGGGCTTAACGCCATTTTTCAGCACACGATAGGCTATACATGGCGGCCAGTATTAATGGTGGAGGAAGAAACCGGGAAACACCCGGAAAGAACCACCAACCCACGAGAAGCTACTGGCAAGCTTTCTCACATATCCACATTCGCTGAATCCTAGACTCGAACCCACGCAGACAGAGGTGAGATGGCAGTGATCCGTAACGGAGAGCGCTTTAGACCACTCGGCCACTCGGGGCCCCCTAAGTAAAAGTCATACTGTTAATGTACACATTCAACAGATTATTGCAATAATGTGCTCGTCTTTTTAGAATTTGATTCTACATGGCAGTTATTCACTTTATTTGGATCTCCATGCATTCATATTCCTTTGGAAGGTCATTACTTACATGTCCCAAGAAGTACAGATGGTTAAATCAATGCTGAAATATGTGGACATCTTTGAACAATATCTACCTGAAGGTGTGATCCAGTATGTTCTTGATTTAGATTAACACACTATGATGTCACAATGAAAGCTAAGCATTTGAAAAAAAAATTCATACTACCCCATATTACGATGATTAGACTTGACGTGCTTTTGTCTTGACCCATTTTTGTACCTGGCCACCACTGTAAAAATCCACAGTAATTGATATTTTTCATCTGGAAGTTTCTTGATCACAGTCAAGGTGCAGAGCATTGAATAATTAGGGCTGAATAGACTTTGTTCAAACCAAATTAATATCAAATTTTAAAACAATTTATATTTAATCTATAATGAGTAAATGCACATACATGACCTGTACGACTTTTACCATATATTGCGATGATTATGCTCTACATGCTCATGTCTTGATCTAGTGTAGTGCATGACCACCATTGTAAACATCCATAGCAATCGATCATTTTGGTCCTAAGTTTTCTTGATGACACTCAAGGTGCAGAGCATTCAATAATAAGGATTGAATAGACTTCGGTTAAATAAAGTAATAGTATTCTCTTACCATCCCATTTATTTGTACCTGCCCCCCACTACCAATTTTAAAAACAGGGCATCAAGGACATAAAAAAATAAACAAAATTTAGTCATTGCATTCATTGATTTATAAGTTCTAACCTGATTGTCACCAAAGGGTCCCAAACACTGTCAATCTGTTGAAGTTTTGAATCAAAAGGGACTTTTTTTTTAGCAACACAGTCTGCATATTTGCTGGGCCAGTCTATGTTTAAAAGCAACAGATGTAATGTAGTTCACCATCTTTGAAAATCTCAATGGATTCTGTCAATCTTGGATTGACATCTCTTTGAATACGTATAGAATTCCTCCTATTTATGCAAATTATTTGAGAAATACTAAAATCAGACATTGTAAATATTAGCCACATGCATGGTTATTACTGAAATAGACTATTCTAGAAATCAGAAATGGACAGCAAGCAGTCTGTTTACTTGTTTACATGGCGAGCTTCCATTTGCATTGAAGTGCCAATAATTTGACAATGTTAGGGATCCCTTGGCAACAATCAGGTTAGAAATTATATATCAATGAATAATGGACTAGTATGATAGAGAGGGTCCAATGTCAAAACGGGTCATGGGGGTAATCTGAGGTATTATTGTCACTCGGTATATTTTTTTTTCCTTCAGATTATTGTTTTTTTTTCTTAACATCAAGCTCGCGTCGAGCACCTGTGTTTGAAAGCGTGTTCGGTTACATTTTTTATAACACACTGCTAATTGCACGAGTAAATATCTGGAGCAATTCGAGATAACAACCCATAAATTACATACGCACATACTCCCTGTATCTTTGGCTACCTATTCCCTCGAAGCATTCTCATCTTTAATTCTTCATTTTACATTTATATGGGCAAGGTTTGGTGCACCCGGGAACTCACATCTGTTAAATGCAGTGCGAGCGTGTTTCGTTCCTCCACTTTCCAGGTAGCTCTGTGATGACAGCAGCTTAACGGCAATGCACGAACTTCGAACGTCAACAATCCTTGATTCTGATTGGTTGCATAGGACTATAAATATTCACTGCGCGAATTACGAAATGATACCGATTGGTATGCCACTGTATAAACTAAAGGATTCACGACACCCCAATTGAGATTACAACATCCAACGGCTTTTATAAGCCAAAACATTTCGATATGAATGAGATGGGAGTCTTCAATATATAATTTGTTTGGTGTATCGATTTATGCTAGTAGTACGAAATTGCCTAATTTATGTGGACAAAAAATTCTCACTACTGCAATAGGACTTCGAATAAGAACGTGAAATTTTTCAGACTTTAAAAACTACTATTTTTTTAAAGTGTGTTAACAACTATATTAACTGAATTTTAAAGTGATATTAAAATGAACATTAGGCTATTTTTATTTTAAAAACTGTATCACGAAACGATACTAAAGGATTTTAAAATATAATTTTAGTTGTCTTATATGTGTCCATCCACTTATAATAAAATGAGAATTAATAAAATGTCTGAGAGGAACATTTTTCGCTGCCTTGAGTGGTCACTGGAGCGTTTCAGCAGTGACTGTTCTATGTATGTGGTTAGAGCGACCCGCCACGGATGCGAGAGGTCGTGGGTTAGAACCCCGGCCAAGTTATACCAAAGACTTATAAAAACGGTACTTACAGCTGCCTCTCTAGACGCTCAGCATTAAGAGGCTAGTGTTAGGACTGGTCGACCTGGTGCCAGGATAATGTGACTGGGTGGGACATCATGCCACATGTCTGCGGCATGATGTTCAAGTGATAGACATCACTATAAACTGCCACACTGCAGAAGCAGCAGAGAGGGTGAACATACCATTTTGCCTGAGACTTTATTTATGAAAACTAAAGGTTCCTACAAAGACTGAAAATACAGGGTCAATAACGTCAAACCAAATCATTTAACCGAGCACATTTCGTTGTTGCGGCCGCAATTATTGCGGAGACCGCGTTAACGAAATCTTGTGGGTTAGCTCGTCTTTGTTACTCGTTCATTGACGTGTATTTTCCAACGTTATGCGACTCGTTTATGTCTAGGTCACGTACGCGTGGTCGTTTCACCCTCTCTGCTGCTGTAATTAACCAAATATTTTATCAAGTCCGTTACGATATCTCGACCTAGGATCATGTAAATTTATTGTTATAAAACCAAACGGGATAGCTTGTGCTTTTGAAAAAAAGTTTTTGAACTTAATCATATCCATGTCCCCTGAACACCAAGTATAATAAATATTTGCAGCGT
>JAECUM010026072.1:0-32812 GCA_016617855.1 Megalonaias nervosa | reverse complement strand
GTGTTCAAGATATACTGGTATCTTGACCTCTGATTAAAGGTAATGCATTTTTAGTATGTTGCATGAATATTTGTGTTCAAGATATACTGGTATCTTGACCTCTGATTAAAGGTAATGCATTTTTAGTATGTTGCATGAATATTTGTGTTCAAGATATACTGGTATCTTGACCTCTGATTAAAGGTAATGCATTTTTAGTATGTTGCATGAATATTTGTGTTCAAGATATACTGGTATCTTGACCTCTGATTAAAGGTAATGCATTTTTAGTATGTTGCATGAATATTTGTGTTCAAGATATACTGGTATCTTGACCTCTGATTAAAGGTAATGCATTTTTAGTATGTTGCATGAATATTTGTGTTCAAGATATACTGGTATCTTGACCTCTGATTAAAGGTAATGCATTTTTAGTATGTTGCATGAATATTTGTGTTCAAGATATACTGGTATCTTGACCTCTGATTAAAGGTAATGCATTTTTAGTATGTTGCATGAATATTTGTGTTCAAGATATACTGGTATCTTGACCTCTGATTAAAGGTAATGTATTTTTAGTATGTTGCATGAATATTTGTGTTCAAGATATACTGGTATCATTAGCATTAACACAATGAAGAGGTATATACTGATTCTTTCAAATTCAAGTTCATTTGTTACAATTCAAGAAAAGCAAAAATTCATAATAAAATTGTACGAATTAAGATAATTACTTTTCTAAATAAAATTATCAGCAAGTTGAAGAGAATATTGTCAGGTGTCATTGGAATAATTACCTGAATAACAATATCCCTGACATTGTTTTAACATTTAGTATTTTAAGTTTGTTTCTGTTATCTGATCTTTGTTTCCACACTATGCCCATCTGGATGACCCCATTTTACATGGATTTGTGCTTATTTAGTGACTATGTTATATGGATTTGTGCTTATTTAATGACCCTGTGTTACATGGAATTGTGCTTATTTAATGACCCTATTTTACATGGATTTCTGCTTATTTAATGACCCTATTTTGCATGGATTTGTGCGTATTTAATGACCCTATTTTACATGGATTTGTGCTTATTTAATGACCCTATTTTACAAGGATTTGTGCTTATTTAATGACCCTATTTTACTTGGATTTGTACCTGTTTAATGACCATATTTAATGACCTTATTTTATGTGGATTTGTGGCTATTTAATGACAGTGAAACCTACTTTACCCAACGCCTTGTTGCAAATGACACCTGCTCATATTTATGAAGGAGAGTGTTTATGAATCATTTTCCTGACATTTTCCTCACAAATTTAACCTCCATATAAATGATACCTATCTGTAAAGGACAACATTTTATGGTTCATTAAGAGTCCTTTACACAGTTCTTTATAGTGTATTAAAAAAAATTGTATCATTATTTGTATCCAAGTCATACATGATAGATATGGTCATAGCAGTCCTTCACTTCAATGTAACTCAGTGCAACACGGTCTCTGGTGTAACTTGGATATATCATGTATCACACTCTACTGGCTGAATTATAGTTTTCATAAAATGGTACCCATTTTTCATATAATTGTCCCTAGTTTCATTAAATGATCACCATTTTCATATAATAGTCTTCAGTTTTACATAATTGTTCTTAGTATAAGGTGACCTTTCTTATATCATGATACACTTTCATGGTTCCCCTGGACAGTGATTTGTACGGAAACATTGTATTTTTAAGTTATAGTGCAGTAAATATAAATTACATAATTGATTTGATTCATTATTTACATATTTAAGAATTGAACTTTATCATTTACTGGATTCATGAAGTCATGAAGATTAAAAATTTATTACATATTGTATTATGAATGGCTGCAGTGAAGCAAAATGTGCCATCAATTTTCAGGTTTTGTTACTTCATGAATCATCTAAAACATGAGGTTCAATATAATTACAAATAGTTACAAAAATAATAACAAATCTCAAGAAAAAATAACAGACCTGTACTGAAGCCATTGTTTACATATATTGGCAAAACATACAAGAATAGATTCTAATTTTTATTTGCATCAAATGATGCAATTTTAACCAGTCTAAATGCTTGTTACAAAAAGGTTTGGTAACCAGTCTAAATGCATATTACAAAGGTTTGGTAAAAATGTGTAATTTTAAATGCAATGTCAACAAATTTTTTTTTTTTCCAGGAAATTTGATGCCAAGAAAATTTTTCCTGAGTCATGTTTTGATCCCAATGGCATGATTCTTCCACCACAGCTGCGAGAAGCATATGCTCAGTTGGGCATTTTCATGCATGACATAGACTTTGAAAGACTCTGGCAAAGGTACATCATTTTTATGCATAATATAGACTTTGAAAGACTGGCAAAGGTACATATTTGTATGCATGATGTAGATTTTAAAAGACTGGCAAAGGTACAGCATTTGTATGCATGATGTAGATTTTGAAAGACTGGCAAAGGTGCAGATTTTTATGCATGATGTAGATTTTGAAAGACTCTGGCAAAGGTACCAATTTTTGCACATGATGTAGACTTTGAAAGACTCTGGCAAAGGTACAGATTTGTATGCATGATGTAGACTTTGAAAGACTCTCACAAAGGTACCAATTTTTATGCATGATTTAGACTTTGAAAGACTCTGACAAAGGTGCAGATATTTATGCACGATAGACTTTCAAGGACTGGCAAAGGTGCAGATTTTTATGCATGATAGACTTTCAAGGACTGGCAAAGGTGCAGATTTTTATGCATAACAGACTTTCAAAGACTCTGGTAAAGATACAGATTTTTATGTATGATAGACTTTCAAAGACTGGCAAATTTACAGCATTTGTATGCATGGTGTAGATTTTGAAAGGTTCTGGCAAAAGGTACGGATTTTTATGCATGATGTGGGCTTTGAAAGGCTTGGGAAAGATACAGATTTTTATGCATAATGTAGATTTTGAAAAACAACAAAGGTTTAGCATTTTCATGCATGATGTAGATTTTGAAAGGCTCTGGCAAAGGTACAGATTTGTATGCATGATGTAGACTTTGAAAGACTCTGGCAAAAGTACAGATTTGTATGCATGATGTAGACTTTGAAAGACTGACAAAGGTGCAAATTTTTATGCATAATATTGACTTAGAAATACTCTGGCAAAAGTATAGCATTTTTATGCATCATGATGACTTTGAAAGACTTTGGCAAAGGTACAGTATTTTATGCATGATATAGACTTTGAAAGACTGGCAAAAGTACAGATTTTCATGCATGATGTAGATTTAGAAAACTCTAGCAAATGTACAGATAATGTATGCATGATGTAGACTTTAAATGACAATAGCAAAGATACAGCATTTTTATGCACCATGTAGACTTTGAAAGACTCTGGCAAAGGTACAATACTAAATTTATAGCAAAATGCTATCAGTACTACATGTCCTGTTGCAGGGAAATATCTCTGATTATTGGTCACATGGCCACAACTCACAGTGAAATACAGTACGATGTCCTCTCATTATGACATATTTCATGGGAGCCATAAATATGACCTGTGTTATAAATGAGTTCATCTTATACTATAGCATGCTCTAACATAGGCTGTGAATGGTGTTATAAATGAGTCCAAATTGTACTGACATATGCTCCAACTTAAGGTTGTGACCAGTGTTACAAATGAGTCCAAATTACCAGTATACTGACATATGGCCCAGAAAGGCTGTGGCCTCTGTTTTAAATGAGTCCACATTATACTGAAATAAGCTACAATAAGGATTGGACCAGTGTTATTGGTACATGCTCCAACAAGGCTGTGACCTGTGTTATAAATAAGTCCACCTTATATTGAGATATGCTCCAACAAGGGTATGACCTGTGTTATAAATGAGTCCACCTTATATTGAGATATGCTCTAACAAGGCAATGACATGTGTTATAAATGAGTCTACCTTATACTGACATATGCTCCAAAAAGGCTGTGACATGTGCTATAAATGAGTCCACCTTATACTGGAATGTGCTCCTACAAGGTTGTGTCATAAAAGTGTATGACCGGTTGCACAAACTAGTACAACTGCAAAAGCTATGGGGTATCTAAAAAGATAAAACAATATTATCATTGGTTGTCATCACCCTATAGTATTTATTTTCATGCTAAGACCAAGTGGCCAGCCTAATAAATAGTTTAAAAGTAGGTGGTGGATTTCTTTTGAGATAAAAATATCCAGAAAACATTTTTGCCAAATTTGTTTTTAAAAATGATGGCAGTATTAGCATCAAGTATGGGATTGTCATCAGATAAATGCCATATACTGTAAAGTTTGCATGAAGTATGGAATGTGTTGTTTTGTGCTCGTCATTTGTCCATGACTGAGGATAGAGTTTTGTGAGTACCTGAATTTTGTCATGTTTGTAAGCTATAAATAAGCTGTTTACTGATATTTTAGTTCAAGATCTAGCCTTATTTACCTTCTAAGAATGTTCAGGAAGCAAATTTGTGACCCACATCCTGGGCATTTTATTGTGTCTTAGGTCAGGTGAAATTAGTACAGAATGAGGTAAACAAAATTATTCATTCCCATTTTAAGTTCAGTCTGTGGAATCATTTACTATTGTGTTGAGATATAATTTGAGAGGAATCATTGATTTAAATTATTCATTGAATTGCAAATTGCTTCTTGACTTTTGGACAAAAACACTATGTTTGGATTATTGTAAATTCATTCAAAGACATTATGGATTATATCATTGTGATACATCAAGACATGGTGCATCAACATATTTCAAGACTATTGGTACATCATTAATTTAAATTTTTACTTTGTAACTTAACCAAATAAATTATTTGTTAATTTTACTAAACATGTTGGTTGTACTTTTTTGTGTTACTTAGTTTAAGACCATAGAGTTGTAACAGATTATCATTGGGTGAATACTGTATTTAATATCAAGTATATATCATAGATTTAGCATAAAGTATATAGCATTGATTTAGCATCAAGTATGGGCTTATCATTGGGTAAATACAGTATCAGGTATTGGGTTATCATTGGGTAAATACAGTATACCATACATTTAGCATCAATTATGGGCTTATCATTGGGTAAATACAGTATGCTATACATTTAGTGTCAAATATAGCTTATTATTTGATAAATATATTATACCTTAGATTTAGCATCACGTATGAACTTGTCATTAGATAAATACAGTAAACAATATATTTAGCATAATGTATGTACTTATTATAGAATAAATACAGTATACTTTAGATTTAATATCAAGTATGAACTTATCATTGGATAAATACTCTATACCCTAGATCTAGCATGGGGTTATCAATGGATAAATGCAGTATACTGTACATGTAAAATCAGTATGAGCTTATGATGAGATACAGTATGCCACACAATTGACTTCAAGTATGAGCTTATCATCAGATAAAATACAGTATACTGTTTGTATAATATCAAGTATGAGTTTATGATGAGATAAATACAGTATACCATACATTTGACCTAAAGTATGGGCTTATTATCAGATAAATACAATATACTGTATATTTAAAATCAAGCAAATTAAGTCATACATGTAATGACGGAACATAATTTGTCCATTTCCAAGGTATCCATGCTCTTACCTGCATTTTATGGAGTATCTTACCTGTATTTTATAAGGTATCTTACCTGTATTTTATGGATTATCTTACCTGCATTTTTCAGAGTGTATCTAACCTGCTTTTTATAAGGTGTCTTGCCTGCATTTACTAATATATCTTGCTCTCTTTTTATAGGGTATCTTACTTGCATTTTATAAGGTGTCTTACCTGCATTTTATAAAGTGTCTTACCTGCATTTTGTAAGGTGTCTTACCTGCATTTTATAGGGTATCTTAACTGCATTTTCTAAGGTATCTTACTCTCATTTTATGGGGTCTCTTATTTGCATTTTATAGGGTATTTTTTCATTTTATTGGGTATCATAAAGGAATTTTATAGGGTAAAGTGGTATACTTGAAGGTGATATAGTGATAGAACATCATAGTAAAGTCAGAACATAACTTTCTCTCAGTTTCTAGTGTAAAAACAAATTTCAATGCAGATTTTAGTTTATATGAAGATTTTAATCAAAGAGTGAAAGGATAAAAGGGGTGATGTCTAAGTATTCTTGAAAAAGTACTGATTTTATTTTTAAAAAAATATGATTACTCTGATATTCATGATTAAGAAAGTAAAATTACAAAAAGTGACATAGTTGTTTTTGTTTTCACAGGTATGACAAGGATGGGACAGGCGCTATCAGGACAAGTTTTTTCTTCAAACTAATGGGTTTAGACAGTGAAGGAAGAGCATCATATGCTGTGAACTATATGATTCCTCGAGGCTCGGCTACTCCACGAGGTGCTGCTTACCAAAGAGGCAGACAAAGACCTCATTCAGACATCGCCCACACAATTGAAAAGACAGACAAACTAAAAAAGAGTTTGATCTCAGAATCCAGTGACTTGAAACATGTGTTTGAAACAAAACCAGAGAGTGAGAACAAAGAAATAAAAGAAACACAAGAAAAGAAAGAAGAAAAAAAAGAGGAAGAGAAAGTTGAAGAGAAAGGTGAAAAGAAAGAAAAGGAAGAAAAAGCTGAAGTAGCTGTACGAGATAGCAAAGAACCAACTGACAAGAGATCTGATGAAGCAGAAAAGAAAATGAAGCAAGCTAAAAAGTCAAAACCAGTTATAAAATTGGAAAATATAATAGACTGCCTACACTACAAGGTAGACTGAAATAATGTTTCTTGAGAAAGACAAGTTTATTAAGAGATCCAGAACAACTATAGCACACACAGAACTATATCTTCCATCCTTTCTCTGATCTATAGCTGCTTTGGAATGAAGTCAAAAAGATTTTGCACTTGTTTTTCCTTTGAATGCAAATTCCTTAGTTTTTTAGTTTCATCATATACACTCAGTTATAAATTAGGTCCAGATACAAACAATATAGACTCTGATCTGGCATTACATTATGTGCTGGTAGATCAGGGTCTATATTGTTTGTTCCTCTGATTACTGCTAACAGACTGTATAGACCAAGATCTGCTGGTGTATTATGGGACGTTTGATCTGGGTCTGTACACATTGCTGCTGGATTCAACTAATAAGTGAGTACATATGGTAAGTCAGTAAAGCTGGAACACTACATGAAGAGGAAATTAACTGCAAGAAGTGTTGACAAAAATTGTTCAGTACAAATTTTGTATATATTCTCTATTGTATGATACATTAATTTCAACTTTGCGTCTGTTTGCTTGTTCACAATACAGAGAGATTTGGAAAGAAACATTCAGTTTGTTCCATCTTAGATGATGGTAGCTAATGAAGCAAATAATTACCTTAAGTAAGCGTGTTTGACAACTTGAACACTATGAACAAGTTTTCAATCATAAAGGGAAACATAATACATACGTACATTCATTTCTTTACTGATATACACATACATGCAATTTTCAGTAATCAGATATTTATTTAAAAATTTCAGAGTAAATGAAATACTAGAATAAAAAAAATTAAGGTTCTGACGGACTTACATTGGCAAAATATTGATGATTTTTTTTTTTAATATGATGTGAATTTAAGACAATCTCTGGAAATATGTAAACTATTGTGTTGTAGACCTCGTCAGGGCTATACAGTTACATATGTCACTCATATACATTATTGCAAACTCCTTGTTTTAAATAAAAGAAACTGCTACTCACTGTTTTAGTTTCACTTTACCTTTTTGTCTGTTTATCTTAGATTGATAGTATGAAAACTGCACATTTATGGTTGATTTTAATTTTCTATACAACATCTGGCGAAGACTTTAAGTGTATTTCATTTATGGTTTGTGTCACTGGAAGGAATGCATCTCCATTTCCTCAGTGGTAAAGTAATTTCTGTAGCTTCAGTAAAGAAGTTAAACTGAGTGAATATCAAAGTTGTTTCTTTTGGGAAATCCACTAATTCATATAGTAGCATAAAAAAATATAGTTTTTTTTAACTAATTCACTCAGATTTTACGGTTGCTAAATATTGTACAATTTTTACTTCCTTCATGTTTTTTTTTCTTTTTTTCAGTTTGAGGAATCTTACAATGCAATGTTAACTGCATTTCAACTGTTTGATTTCATGAATGACAGTTACATAGCACGAGTGGACTTCAGGAGAGTACTTCAGGAATTTGGTTTTGTCATATCAGTTTCAGAGCTGGAAAACTTTTTAAACAGGTTGGTGCAAATGATAAATGGTACCATTTGGTACTGTAAAACCTGCTTAATCATGTAGCTCTTTGCCTATCACGGTCAATAAACTTAGTCCATGGTGCTCATAAAGACATAAATTAGACAGAGTATTCCAGTTTACTGTTTCTAAATTTTTGGTCTTCTATAGTCACAGTTTACACAAGTCTAATTGTATAGTCACATTTTTTTTATCACTCATTCTTCTCATTCCCTGACAGTATCAAATAGAGGGAAAACTAAATATGCCTGTTATTGATATAGATTAGCTTATATTCAGGAAACATTGGATTTTGACAGTGAAACCAATTACAGCATATACTCTCATATAAGTCCATATTTTCCCCATTTTATTTGAATCATAGAGTCAATTTATATACAAATGTATTAAAAATCTTACCAATTGGGGCTGGCTTGATGTTTATGATTGGTGACGAAAGTGTTTCAGAAAACTAAATTATTATTTTGCTATTTCTTGTCAACTTGGAGTCAAATCTTTCGAATAAATCTTGAGTTTCAAGTCAGTATCATTAATTATGGTTGAAGAGATGGAGCAATAACCAAGGAAATATAGACCTTATTATATTGAAGTCTGTAAACACCATAGAGCATAAAGCTTTGTTGTGAGACTGCCTTGTAATGAAGTACATAATGCAGTACTCATAATGCTATCCATGGGAGTTATAGAGTATACGACTTTATAATGAGCCTGATTTATAACAAAGTACATTATACAGTGTTCATTATAATAATGTTCATAAGAGCTATGGAATACAAGGCATTATAGTAAGACTGTCTTATAACAAAGTACATGATACAGTACTCATTATAATGCAGTCCATGGGAGCCATAGAGTGTATCAACTTATAGCGAGACTGCCTTATAATGAAGTACATTATACATATAATTTTTACTACTACATAATGAAATGTAATCCATGAACAGTCCCACCATATAACAGTGTTATACTGAAGAGGCATATAAGGAGGGAGTGCCATATTAATACTGCCACTCATTCTTGTTGGCAATTTTCATACCAAAATTCATCTCAGCTTATAAATAGGTCATAGAAGAATCATTTTTGCAAATTTTGAACAGTGGGGTCAATGTATAAGGCAGCTGATTTATACACATATACATATAGTGAAAACATTTTCAAATTTACTGGTTGTTTTGTTGATTTTCACAAAATTGAAATAGAAGGTTATGTTAAATATTTTTATAAATTATTACATTGACAGGCTTCTAGTTTAGAAGTTTTCGGGTACAAGTTTATAGAATCTTTTTAAAAGTTTATATTTGTTATCTACGACATGGCAGGGAACACTGATTTTTTTGGGAAAAGTCAAGGATTAGTATTATTTCATTCCAGTGATCACATTAATAATAATAATAATAATAATAATAATAATAATAATAATAATTATTATTATTATTATTATTATTATTATTATTAAATGTATTATTATTTGATGTCATTTCATCTTCTTTAGTCCAATGAAATGGAATATGTGTTATGATTTCAATTACTTCTTTTACATATTTGTTTTTATAGGTGTGGTCTGCGTACCATTAAAGGGCAGATCAACTACAGAGAATTTCTCACCAAATTCCAGGCAAGGTCAGATAATAGCATCACAAACAAGATCGCTGTAAACACAGATCATGTGTAAGTATGTGGTCAGTTTCATTGAAAATTATTATGCAAATCAGCATAGCATAATTGTTGCCCTTACATTTTATTTCAAGTATAGACATGATTTTCTAATTATCACCAAATTTGTACTGATATCACTCACTAAGTGTGTAGTCTGCCTTATCACTAGTGAAATAGATTGTAAACAAAGTGAATCAGTGCAAAAGAAATACCCATAAAGGATTCTACTGATTGTACAAATTTTATAAGAGAACACCTATATTCCAAATTTGTAGGAAATAAATTCACAAACCATGGACTTCAAAGTGAAGTCGCAGCAAAACAATATTTAAATTCAAATGGAGATGACGTTATTGAAAATAGAACACATGTTTCTGCATAGAAAACTTTGTTGTTGGCAAGCCCAGATAGATCTTTAAACGAAGGCATGCTGATGGAAATTAAAAGTCTAATGCCTACTATTAATTGGACCACACTTAGATTAACTTTTTCCCAACAAGAAATATGATGTCCAAAAGAGTGGCAGCAACAGTCTGATTATTAAAAATAATGGAATAGAGGGTTCTACAGGCAAATATAGATGATAATGTTTTTCACTGGTATTTGGAAATGCAGACTTCTAATATGGCTAAAAGTGCAGATGACCACAAGTTTGAGAATGTAAAGTATGACGAATATTATGTAAATTACCACGTTACAGCATTACCTACATTTTATGCAGAGAAAATGTTATCACATATATATGAATAAATATAAGAAGATTGCTTATTGTTCAATACTTTCAAAACATATATGCTTCATTGACTATAAATTTATATAATTATAGTTTTATGTTGGTACATATTTTTCAATCATGTTGTTGATGAATGTGGCATTTATTTAAATTATTGATTGGGAAAATAAAATATTTTGTTATTTTATGTGTCAGTTCAAGTTTTACCTTTAGTCAAGTGAAGAAACATTAACTTGTAAGAAAAAAATACATGTACGAGTTTCTTCAAGTGTAGAATATCCTGTAAGTACTGCTTATAAGATAAATCTTACTGCAAACTGCAGTCCCAGGTCTGTCATTGCATAATTTGTCAGCGTATCTGGTTCTGTGCAGTATATTCCGAGTAATCATTAGAACAAAGAACATAGACCCTAACACACTGCATAGACCCAGATCTGCTGATGCATTATGCAATCATGGCATATCCAGGACTATGCAGTTTGCAGTTGGACTGAACTTATAAGAATGTATATATGGTTGAATATATACATACATTTTCCCTCAGGTTTTTTTACTGCGTCTACTTTGCATTCAGATTCCATTCTGACATTACAACCAAGGATATCCTCACTTCTGACGAACTGGAAGCAAAGCTTGTTGAATACTTCCAGGGAGATTTCATCAAATTGGTCAGCACTTTCAGGTTTGTTACACTCACACACCATTTACAGCTTTTTGTTCATCTGCTTTGTTTATAAACTTTGCCTATTTCTGTGTTCTCTGCAATCACTGAACTACTCCTGCTTGGGGAAGTTGTAATGCTAATATCAAATACCAAATGCTATGTTAATCACATATGTAACCATTGGATTCGTAGTCATTGTGACTGGAATCAAACATGCAGCCATGGGATGTATTGTCAGTGTGATTGTAATCACACATGTAGCATGGGATGTATTGTCAGTGTGGCTGTAATCATACATGAAACCATGGGATGTATTGTCATTGTGATTTTATTCATATTGTACTGATGGGATGTATTGTCAGTGTGATTGTAATCATACATGTAGCCATGGTAGGATGTATTGTCAGCGTGTGATTGTAATCATACATGTAGCCATGGGATGTATTGTCAGTGTGATTGTAATCATACATGTAGCCATGGTAGGATGTATTGTCAGCGTGTGATTGTAATCATACATGAAACCATGGGATGTATTGTCAATGTGATTGTATTCATATTGTAGCCATGGGCTGTATTGTCAGTGTGATTGTATTCATTCATGAAACCATGGGGTGTATTGTCAAAGCGATGTATTAATTTATGTAGCATTTGTGTATTGTCATTGTGATTGTAATCAGATATGTAGTGATGGGATACATTGTCATGGTGATCATATTTACATAGGCATGGGATGTACTGTGAATGTCATTGTGATCATATATGTAGCCATTTTAAATATTTTAATTATTTTGCCTCTATTTACAATAGTTTGTTCATCCTGTGGGCCTAAGGGGAGAATAATATACTGAGTTACCCTCAGCAAATAAAATATTTATTATTATTATTATTATTGTTGTTGTTGTTGTTGTTGTTATTGTATTTATTGTCAATGTGATTGTAATCCTGCAAGTTTTGACCTGAGTTATGACATGATCATATAGTTTGACTATAATCATTTCAAATGACCAGCTATTGCTTGATGCAGTGCAAACCATGGTCTCACAGTTTGTTTCCACGAAACTTTGCTTATACATATGACACCTGTATCACTTTTTAACAAGATTGCATCATAATCTTATCTATTTTCATTATTTCTGTGTATTTATCATGTTATGCTGCCCCATCCCTCCATATGCCTGCAGGCTACTTCCTTGTTTAGTTGTTATATATAATTTTAAGAGATAAAATGAAATGGCAAATACTGATAAATTGATTATGCCTCCAAATCCACCTTCAGTATTGAATATTGTATCATACAGTGTAAATTATATATATATATATATATATATATATATATATATATATATATATATATATATATATATATATATATATATATATATATCTTAGAGCTGAAAATTATCTATTAAAATCAGTGAAAGATGATTGTCTTTTTTTTAAAAATAATTTATTTCTCCTTTCTTTACTTTTCTGTTAATGGGAAATGGCTTCACAGACAGCTTGTTCTATAGAGTCCAACAGCTATTACTTTGTTTTTATAGTCAGATGGCTTAAACCTTGTTTCTACAGAGTCACACAGCTAAAACCTTGTTTTTGTAGAGTCAGACAGCTGAAACCTTGATGATGTAGAATCAGACAGCTAAAACCTTGTTTCCATAGATTCAGACAGCTAAAACCTTGTTTCCATAGATTCAGACAGCAAAAACATTGTTTCTATAGAGTTAGACAGCTAAAACCTTGTTTTTGTAGTCAGAGAGCAAAAACGTTGTTTCCATAGAGTCAAACATCTAAAACATTGTTGCTATAGAGCTAAGCATTTCCTACTTAATATCTACTTCAGTAAAGAAAAATAGGCAGGAGTTACCCCCAGAGAATGAGGATAAGGGGAATTATATTATACTTGTATTGTTATCTCAATGCTGTATTTTTCTGAATGTTTTTCCAAGATCTGTATCTTTCAGTCATAGTTCACTTTGTGTGTGACCTTTATTCTTAAAAGAGGCAACCAAGACAAGAGACAAGAGAATTAGTAAACCATAATGTTAGTATATCCAGTTTTGATTACATTAAAAATAACCAATCAATAACGAGTCAAAATTATCTGTAAAAATATTATGATGTGGTGAGCATCAACTGAGTGAATTTACCTTTGGTTCATGTAATATGATTTAAAGCCAAACTGTTAAAAACTATAGTTCTTATAGTTTTGAGAAACTTAATTTAGGTGGATTTTATTCATATGTTCAAAATTGAAAAATAGTCCCACTTTTCTAGTACATTTTCACATTTCTATATGGTGTATTCCTGTGAATCCGTTTTTCAGACATCATACAATGAATAATGCAATTGAAGAAGTTACAAATTTTAAATGTAGAAAATTAATTATAGTAAACACCTGTGTTAATGGACACTACACTCAAAAAGGACACCTGCTCACAAAAACAGAATTTCTCTACACCTTGTCTTAACTTCACATTCCTATACAAGGTACATAGAAGGGACACCTGTTCGCCAAGGAGAGCATTCCTATGCCCCTTTTTTATTTGACTTTCATTTGTTGTCTCTATAGAAGGGACACCTGTTTGCCAAGGAGAGCATTCCTATGCCCCTTTTTTATTTGACACTCGTTTACTGCCTTTATAGAAGGGACACCTGTTTCCAAAGCCTAATCTAATGGAAACATGAACCACAGTGGCTTAGTGGTTAGAGTGCCAGACTCATGACCAAACGGGTGTGGGTTTGAATCCTACCATCATCTGAGCATGATTTGGTTACTAAGATGTTCCTTTGGGTCTGGCTTTTTACTCCTGTTGCCTCAGCACTAAATAGTGTACTTGTTGCTGTATTGCAAAAACCAAAGCAAACCAATTCCTCACTTTTACTAGCTTGTAGAGGAGTTTCAAATTTTTTTACATAAGTTCTTGATTTGTTATGGTTCATTGATACAACAGAGCTTTAATATGCACGGCACAAAACATTGTATGGAATACTATTTAGGTCCTAAATTAATTTAATCTCCAGTTATTGAATTCAATAGGTTTTTCTAATCCCACCAGTTATGTTTGTTTTATTCATTCCTCATGTTTTCTTTAAATGCATTTTTGAGTAACATTTCTGTTTGATTGTTACTTAGAGTTTCAAATAATTAGGCTGATTGTGCTTGTACAATATCAGACTCTACCATTTTTTAAGAATTTATTGAGGTTGGAAAAAATAGGCAATAAGTTACTTTTAATTATGATTTGACTCAACAGTTTGTAACTTTTGAATTAAGGTAGCCTCAGTGACTTAGTGGTAAGTATGCTGGAATCACAATCAGTGGGTTGCAGGTTTGAATCTTGCCAATGACATCTCAGATTGCTTGAAGTGGTCTGTTCCTGGGCAAGGCTCTTTACTCTGATTGCCTGAGCACTGTGCAGTGATGCATGTGCTAATATGGTATTAAATACCTGTCAGTTTATTTCATTTCTTACCTGTAATCCAAGCTACATATGGATGTGTATTTGAAATTGATTACCAATTTGAAATTTTGAAGTTCAGGACACTTTTACATTTGGATAGCTATGGCTGAACAATACATTATTTCAGCACAGTCATATAGTCTTTGAACAAGTAATATATTATTGTATGATAAACGATGTTGTTTATGTTATTGAAACTTTAGTAATGTTATACAGTGGTAAATAAATTATCATTTATAAATCTAAAATAAACTCAGAATGTATTCAGTATTACAGATTTTCTGATTTTTTTTCAAATCAACTGTTCATTCTGTATATGAAATTTTTGAAGAAAGACTAATAAAAACATGATAAGATGCAGTATATTTTGTGAAATATATCTATCATTACTTACATGTATCAGTTTCCCTTATCTCAACCAGAAAACTACTTTTTATTTATTTCTAATAGCTTTTAATATTGTTTTAAATCATATATAACTGTTTTACACATACAATGTACATTTGCTCCCAATGATGTATACCTGTATAGTTATTATTCATCATCTAAAACACCATCAGTTTCCTAAATTAAAAAATAATTTATATAGCTGTAGTGTATCTAATGTAGTTCAATTTATGATATTATAGTTAAACTTTTTTCAAGTTTTGATAAAAAGAAATTTCTAATTTACTTCATTGTAATGTCTCGTACACAGCAATACACTGAAACCTGTTTATAAAGGGCATTTAAGAGCATATACAGTTTTTTTTTGGGACAGGTGTCCTCTGTATACAGGTAAACTTTGTAAACAATGGGTTCTTAACTATATTTCTTTTATGAGCATATATCCTTCATAAAGAGGTGATCAATGTAGCAAGTTCAATTGCATGTTGTATTGTGATGCATTTGGAATATGAAGATTCTGTAAATTTGAAAGCTATATGGCACCTTAATGTAAGGTGATCCCTTTTATAAGTAATATTTGGTCATAGATCCCCTTTCATGATTTAATACTAATATTGTCCTAAAATAGGCCAGGCAACCTCACCTATTAAGGCAGTCCACATTTATGGCTCCCATGAAAAGCATTTTAGTGAGGCTGTATTTTCTGTTTGCTCCTCGTCTGCTTGAGTTATGCCCCTTTGTCAATTTTTTTTTAGGCTTATTACAGACTCCATGTTGACTACATGTCAAAGTCTATTGTGTTATGTACTATGATATGGACTTTCTTAATAATGTTATATTTTCTTAATAATGTTATATTTAAAGAAATTTATTTGAGATGTTACAAATAAGATTGAATAGATAATATTGATAGTTATAAATAAACATAATAATAATATAGTCTCATTTTTGTTACTGAATGTTTCAGAATTTACCCATTAATGAACAGATGTAGTCAATGGATGAAAAGTATGGTTGAAATAATGTTTTTATAATCACATGTTACTTGATAAACATTATCCAAGTTAAAACATCTGGTACTTAATTGCATGTTGAATATTCAACAGGTCATGTGACAAGTACAGCCTAGGAGTCATCACCCCACATGAATTTCGCACAGCCTTAGAGAAGCGACTTGGCTACCCAATGTCAGAAAAGCAATGGGAACAGTTGAAAGAGGATGTTGGTCAAGACGTTGATGGTCTGGTACCCTATGTGACATTCTTGCAGATGTTTGACATTGTGTAAGTGTCAAACCTCTTTTCCTTAGTCTAGGAGATCTAGGGATTATTGCTGACTAATATAATATAATATAATATAATATAATAGAATATAATGTAATATAATGTAATATAATATAATATAAAACCTAATGCTAAAATCATGGGGTGCCTGCCATATATGCTTATTTATGAGTCAGATCCAACTGTAAAATTCAGTGATCCAGATCTGATGTCACTTAATGTGCTGGCATAACTGGGTCTATGCAGCTTGCTGGGAGTATCAGTGGAGTAAATAACATAGACCCTGATATATCAGTGCATATTGTGCCAGCAGATCAGGAATCTGTATATTTTTTCTACTGATTTACACGTTGCAAATTGTAGAGACACAGATCTGCTGGCATATTATTTGGTGGCAGATCTGAGTCTGTGCAGTTTGCAATAGGACTGATATTTGTAAGTATATATGGTAAATGGTCATTGACATATCTAAATGTTTTGCATCACACCTGTGGACACCTATGTTGATTTGAAAACCCTGCCATTAAGATTTAATCATGATTATCAAATAATTATCTCAGAGATGGTGGATTTATACATTATTATGTTAAGAAAAAGGCTTAGTGCCTTGCCTAGACATTCTTTGGCAGTAGTTCACTTGATTTGTATGATAGAAGTACAGTGTTGGATGCTTGTTTCTAAGCAAATGCATTTACTAAGTTGTTCCCATCAAGGATCAGTGGCTTCTTCAGATTTTATGGATTCATCCACCTGTACTAAATTGTAGCCATTTCTAGTTGTTGTTAAAATGGGAAGCATACTATAAGGGCAATGTTGATCCAGGTAATAAAAATCATGTTTGGAACATGAGTAATGTTTGAACTTTAAAAAAATTATTTTTATAATGGGTGCTTCTATTTGCAAGGGTAGAAATAGTCCTCAAAATAGGTCTGAGTCAGCCCCCCAAAATTTGTATTTTGGCAAAATGTAGATCACTCAGTGTTTATTATCTGGTGATTCAGTTGAGACCTGAAGTGATATTCCACTATGAAATATTGAATGTTTGTATCTTCATGATATTAAAAACTCTTTTAGGTTTTAAATAGAAGTATAAAATTATGTTGTTTTCCTCATAAAAAATATTTTGAGTTTTTGAAATGCAAAAATCTTGGACATTTTACTATACCTTTGTCACAAGACTGCTTATTATTTTGGCTGATAAAGCGGTACAACATTTTCCTAATATTAAATCATATGATAATAGCTCATGATGTCACAGATGATGTCATACAGCAAGACTGTAATGTCTGAGACATCCAAATCCATTTCATTGTCATTTCACTACACAATACAGCAAATTAAATAAAACATTGTTTCATTATGTGATTGATAAAACCATACTTTAATGGCTATTGCAAATTAAATTTATGGTAATTGTTGAATAATTTTACAGTTTCTTATTCCCAAATCTTGCAAAGTAAGAAATTGTTAAAGTCATTGTACAGATTTCATTAGAAAAGAACAATCATGTAAGGTCCAATATATTTTATACTGTACAACGTGATTTGATTTACCTCTGAGATGATCTGAGCCACCTGTCATTTAGAACCAACAGTGTCATTCATGGATCAGATTCATTATATAAATGTACTATTTTAAACAACCATCCGCTGAATACAGCAACAATAAATTATAGGCAAAATCCAGTTGTCAGCTACTAGTTGTCTTGAGAGACCAAATTTTGTTGGCAGAATGGATGGTCTCTCAAAATATGATTTACTGCATCATATTTCATTTCTATTTGTATATTTTTTGTATGCCTTAAATTACTTTAGTACAAAGAAATTATTTTAGTTCAAAGGTCAGTGATAATACTACTGCCTGATCTAGTTGTTTTCACCTGAGATAAGGGAGACACCAGATATGCTGATGGCTAAAGGTCAGTCATAATGATACTGTTTGATCTAGTTCTATTCACCTGAGGAACACTCCGGTGGCCTATGTGGTTAGAGCATCCACCTCAGATGTGGGAGGTCATGGGTTTGAAACCCGGCTGAGTCACACCAAAGACTTATAAAGATGGTACTAACAACTGCTCACTTGGTGCTCAGCATTAATAGGTTAGTGCTAGGACTGGTTGGCCTGGTGTCTGGACAATGTTACTGGGTGGGACATGATCTGTGGCATGATGCCCCAGTGCTAGACATCACCATAAACTGCCACAGTGCAGACATTGTAGCAAAATGACTGAAAAATTGTTAAAGCTACATTAAAAAGATCAAAATCACACACAAAACTATTCACCTGACACAAGGCAGACACCAAAAGGTCTGTGTTCATGGCTAAAGGTCAGCCATAATGCCATGATTGATCTAGTTCTATTCACCTGAGACAACGCAGACACCAGACAGAGTTAATGCTACTGAGGATTTATAATAGGACAATCAGAAAACACTCATTTTTAATAAAGTTTTCTACAACTGGACTTGTATAATGTTCTAGTACTAACTGCTTAAGGTATTATTATTATTATTATTATTATTATTATTATTATTATTATTATTTGTTATTATTATTATTTGTTATTATTTATTATTTATTATTATCTTTATTATTATTATTATTATTATTATTATTATTATTATTATTATTATTCATTTATTTATTTATTAACAGTAGGTGTTTGACTTTTAAAAAGCAGTATTAATTACTCTGTTGTATATAACATTCAATAGGCCTGGTGCTTGGAATCAGAAACAGGAGGGTCCAATACAAGTTGCTGTGATAACGCAAGCTGAGAGACCTGTTCCACCTCAAGTAGAGAGATTAAAGGAGAAAGCACAAGAAACAATGGTACCACCAGAAGTTTCTCCGAGAGATGCAGAGAAAGATAAAAATAGATCACTTGCAGAGGTATGAACTTCGTCACAGTTTAAATTAGAGTTTATAATATATCTATAATCAAATTAATTTTGTGCACTACACATTGTGCTATTAGATTACTTGTGAGCACTAAATGTTGTGTGGTAAAGATTGATCATTAGATTACTTGTGAGCACTAAATATTATGCCATACAGACTGATCATTAGATTCATTTTGTGCACTACATATTGCACTCTAAAGATTGATCATTAAATTATGGTTTTAGATTAAATTTCATATTCAGTGATGTAACATTTCATATACCATATATACTCATTTATAAGTTGAGTCCAACTGAAAAAATTCATAGACCCTCTTCTGCCATCGCATAATGTGCCAGAAGATCTGGGTCTCTGCAGTTTATTAGAAATGATCAGTACAATAAATAACATAGACCCTGATCTGCTGGCACATTATGTGTTAGCATCTCAGGGTCTATGTTGTTTGCATTTGGACTCAGCACACTGTTGTCTGTCACTACTTAATCAGTGAATGATATATTGTGGCTGAAGGAAAAACTAGGCATGTTTTTACAGCATATATTCACTTGTAAGTCAGAGCCAACTGCAAACTGCACAGAACCAGGGCAGTTTTTGAAAACAGCTTGACATGCGCTAAAACTCTTTTTATTTCATGCATTAATCAAAAGGAATAAAGTCAAAATAAAATTGTGTTTACTCTTCCATGTCTATTGTTTTCTAACCTGTACCTAAGCATGTTTTTACATAAATGAGTTATCTGGACTGTTAGCTTCTTTGACAGTTTTAAAATCACCCCTGACATTTCTGTAGTGGCAGTGTCCACCCCATTTCCACTCTAAAATCGATTTTCAGTAGGTTTCCTAGCAGCATTCCTTGAAGTGGAATCTAGATCATAAAGTAGATGTTTGAAAATGCATAAACTATTTAGGAAAAATGTGGTTTACAGTTGACAAATAGAGAAAACATAACGTAATTTTCAAAAGGGCTGTAATATGAATGAATAAATAGAGAAAATCAATAACCTATATCCCCAGTAATGTCTTTTCACAAAGAAATTAACAAACATTTTTTGATCAAGTGTGGATTAAAAAGAAAACCAATATTTCATAAAGAATCACAAGCCTTTAAATTCAAGAAGAAAATGATGTGGTTACCTATTGCAAGAAAAAAAATTTCATGAGATAATCTGTCATTCAATTAATAATTTTTATGATGTTTTCACAGTGTTTATATTTTTGAATTCTCTCTACCAGACATTTTTATTTATTATTTTTTAACTTTTTATGGAAATTATGCAGATTTTATGTTACAGCATACATGTGCCACAACCCAGACATCAAATCAGTAGATTTAAAAAAATTTGGATAAATGGATTGGTTTCTTATTAACATTAATTTTGCATGTTTTAAAGGGGTTAAAAGCAAAACAAGTGCATCTTTTGCCATAATATGTATTCTGTTCTTATTGTAATAAAACAGTAGGTTTTGAACATGACACAGATACTGACAATAATCTTATAATAATAATTACTTAATATGAGTCACATATTGTCAATTAAATGAAGAAGGAAGAGTTGTGCGAGTGTGTGTGTGATTTGGATTGTTAATGTAGCTTTAACAATTTTTCAGTCATATTGCTACGATGTCTGCAGTGTGGCAGTTTATAGTGATGTCTAGCACTGGGGCATCATACTGCAGACATGTAAAATGATGTCCCACCCAGTCACATTATCCTGACACTTAGGCTGACAAGTCCTAACACTATCCTCTTAATGCTGAGCGCCAAGCAAGGCAGCTGTTAATACTATTTTTATAAGTCTTTGGTATGACTCGGCCGGGGATCGAACCCATGACCTCCTGCGTCTGAGGTGGACGCTCTAACACTAGGCCACCAGAGCGGTCAGGAAGAGTTGTATTTTTCATAAGTTCACCTGCAAAGATGTTTTTAAAATAAAATCCACAAGCATTTTTAGTTTCCTTCAGAAGTTTTCTTCATGGTGTCCACTGATGACATCTATGGTAATTATTAACTTTTACACTTTAAACAGGCTATCAATAGTTTTCAAGTCAAGATTTACCCTATGCAATGGTGTTTGCATGAATGGTTTTCAAATGTAGATTTATCCGATGTGATGGTGTTTGCATATATCAGGTGATACCATTTTTTCCAAAATATACTACTGGTATTGTAAAATCATCCAGTTTTGAAGCCTTGCTTTGTCATCTTCTACAAAATGTCTGTCCAGTTTGAACAGCAGTGTATACACTTTGTTACTGCAGTGTATACACTGTTACAATAGTATATAGAATGTGTTACTGCAGTGTATACACTTTTACAGCAGTTTATATAGTGTTACTGTGGTGTATACACTGTTACCACAGTATATATATTGTGTCACTGCAGTATATACATTGTGCTATTGCAGTATATACACAGTGTTACTTTGGTATATACATTGTTATTGCACAATAGGGTTTTTTCTCAGTGAAAAATATTGGCTAATTAATCTTGCTATATGATGGACAAAGCTTAAGACAGGAATATATGTGTCAGACACATTGAGCAAGATGATTTGCTTGGGTGGTAAGGCTCTTGCCATGAATGTTAAATTCCTTTATTTCATTTCATTGTATTTTTTCATCTAAAGATCAAGAAACAACTTGAAGAAGTGTTCAGGACAAGATTTCACACATTTGACAAGGTCAGTTCTAATTACTTTATGTAATCAAAAATATCATGTACCATATATGCTCATGTATAAGTATTATTGAGCTGTAAAAAACATCGTCTGATCAGCAAGCACATTATATGCTGACATATCAGGGTCTGTGTTGATTATTCTACTGATTAGTCTTGACAAACAGCATAGACCTTGATCTGTCAATGTATTTTGCAATGGCAGATCAGAGTATGTTTTGTTTGTACGTTGTGTTGGATTTACAGTTGCATAAAGGTTTAACAATTCTACTTATTACAATTGAGAATACATTGATGCTTATGTGTGGTATCACACCCATTTAAAGTCTTTTTTCACACCTTGCTACATTATAGAGATTCTTCATATTTAAGTGTACAGGTTGTGTTGAAATCTACATGAATGAAAGTGTCATGTTAATGTCCATAATTATTGTATAGAAAATAATTTTGCTTCATAATGTACTAAGTGATCTTCTTAGCAGGTAATTGAGAATTAGAAAATGTTTACTAAGGATACTATAGTAAATTAGATTATGCACTTGTGTAGAGATGCAAAAGATTTTATATATATATATGATGTCCTGTTGGTATGTTCATAAAGGGAGTTTACTGCTGATGTCCTGTTGGTAAGTTCATAAAGGGAGTTTACCGCTCGCTGCCAGTTGTGTCTATTCACCACCCAGGCTTCTATGAGCTTGGCATCTGTAGTACTAATTAATACAAAGGAGCATTGATGTCTGCGGGTAAATAGTAAAGATACTTTTGTAACCTGTGCTGGCGAAAAGATTGTCATTTACACTCAAATGAATGTGTTTTATATAATGATTTTTATTTGCGAGATGCTGTCATACAGTTGACCTGGATATAATTCAGTCTTGATTATTTTGTACCTAACACCATGTCATGCATGAATGACAGTTATCAAGATATTGGTTGATTATTTCCCTCTTGTTTGCAATTTTGTTGGATACAGTTTTTGGTTGGATAATATATTCAAACCTTTGAGCACAACCAAACACAATTTGTTTCTCAGTGTTCATGTCAATGAACAAAGTGGCATGTGGAAGCCTACACTACATATATGGATTTCATGGATATATTTTATTCTTGAATGCTCATGTTGAGAAAAGGGAATAAATGATAACAATACATGGTTAGTTTCTTTCTCTTTATTATCAAATAAGTG
Source organism: Megalonaias nervosa (assembly GCA_016617855.1). Taxonomy (NCBI): domain Eukaryota; kingdom Metazoa; phylum Mollusca; class Bivalvia; order Unionida; family Unionidae; genus Megalonaias; species Megalonaias nervosa. The sequence goes on along the minus strand of JAECUM010026072.1, from coordinate 9,611 downwards.
TTTTGTTTATCTATTTTATTGCAACATGCATTGGGAGGGGGGAGCACAAATACAATACAGATTTATTTCATTTCTTAATTCTTGGGACATATGACCTAGGTATATATATATATATATATATATATATATATATATATATATATATATATATATATATATATAACAAAACCCAATAATTAAGAAATTTCAATTAATTTCTTTGCAGCATTTCAAACAGATGGACAGAAAAATGACAGGCAGAATGAGCAAATGGCAGTTTGGAGCATTGTTGAAAATGTAAGTTTCTTGGTCTAATAATATTAACTACATGTATGTCCTTGCTTGTCAAGGTTCTGTTTTAAAACTGAACAATAGTGGGAGGTTGATTATCACATTGGAAAATAAGAGGGGAGATGTGATGCTAAGACTTTCAATATTTAAGAGATTTAAGGAAACAACAAAAGTAGAACTTGCAAAATGTGTAATTGTCAAGCATTCATTTTTTTTTTTTTTAGCTTTTAAAAATAGACCCTACATACCTGCAAGAAGAAAGAGTATCATTTTGTTGGCAGTTGCAAATTGTATTGTGGAGCAGTGAATTTGGCTTTTGTTTTCTTGGCATGGGTGATTTAGCTTCAGCTTTATTTATTGAATATCGATTGCACATCAGGCTCTGTCAATTTATATGACAAGCAGGATGGACAATGTCATAACCATATACATGGGAACCAGGCACTGAATCTGGGACTGTAATGGTACAGACTGTATACATTGCCACCTTACTATCTGGGCCCCAATGTTTTATGACAGTAGATTTGTAAAGCACCAATAAGCGCAAAGGTTACATATATGTAGTCTTTGAAACTACTGCTACCAAATTAAGCTATATGCCACTAAACTCTTTTGAAAATAAGCCTATTGGTTTTTGGGTCAGAAGGTTTTTTGTGCACAATAATTTTAGTTATTGACCATATACCTCTGTCACAATTTATGGAGGGCTTGCTCTTTAAGGTATACAAGGGCACTATTAATTTGGGGATTGAAAGTCACATGAACTGAAAAATCAAAATGGTTCTTGCACAATAAATTTGATTCTAGGCTATGAACCTTGACCAAAGTTTATGAAGGGCTTGCATTTAAGGTATGGAAGATGTCTGTTGATTTTGGGGTCCAAAGTCGAATGTTAGGGTCATTGTGGAAAAGTAAAATGGGTTTGTCAAATAACTTTTGTTCTAGAGTATGTTTAATCTCCATAGTCAACCATACCCTGTGTTTACAAACAGAACTATTGTGTATGGGGCAGGAGTAAAATGTACCATTCACAGATCTCTTACCTTATCTTTCTGATTATTTTTACCCTTTTTATAAGAGACACTTGCTCAAAGAGGAAAGTTTATGGACATTGGTGTAATTTATGAACAGGCTTTGCTGTACATGCATTTGACAACAGGTAACATAGTAATTATTGCAAAGATAACCTACCCTGTGGCAGGAAATGTATTGTTTGCTAATATCTACGAAAATATTATGATAAAGAATAATACTAAAGACTATTAAGTCATTCATCTATTAAATCTTAAAATTAGGATGAATAGATCATTATGATAAATGATTCATTTATATATGGCATCATAATAAGTCATACATCCATGACTGCAGGGTCTGACAGGAAATACTTTTAAACTTTTCTTTATTCCAACACTGAATATATTCCCCTTTTAGGTGCGGCTTGGTTCTCACTCCACAAGAGTTAGACAAGTTATGGGCTACATTAAAGGTTGCTCCTGATGGAATGTACAGTTACAGTGCCCTCATAAGGCACTTTGTTCATTTCAACAGATCTCAGTTAGATATGGAAGAGAAAGAAGCAGTTGTACTAGGTAAATTTTTGTTGATACTCAGCTGTATTGAAATTGCTCTTTTAGAGCAGTGAATTTTCTCTGAAATATATCTCTTCTATAATTTAGATATCTTTCTTTATCTCTTCTCTATGCAATGCTAGTTTCCCTTTCACAACACAACACTCTCCTTTACAAACTTAATCATAATGGTTTGTTAAATTTCAGAATGATATAGTATCCTGCAGCCTATCAGGAAGAAATTTTCACTTGGTAGCTCAGTGCAAATTCAGTATGGCTGCCCTGCATAAATTCAGGATCCTAGAAAAGTCACATTTGTATGACAGTCAAGACTTCCGTTCTCATTGCTCCAAGTCAAGTATACCATACGCACCCACATGCAAGTCAGATCCAATTACAAACAACATAGACCTTGAGATGTCATTGTACAATGTACCAGCAGAGCAAGGTCTCTGTTGTTGTTTGTTAATTAGTCCTGAAAGACTGCACAGACCCAGACCTGTCAGCACATTATGCAACAGTAGATCCAGGTATATGCCATTAACAGTTGGATCTGACTTGTATATGATTATATACTGTAATGTTCCTGTGTGGAATTTTGACACATTTTAATACATGTCTTTATATTTTGTTTAAAACAAATCATGATTTTATATTGTAGCCCACTGGCTACCCATATACAATGTCTTGTAGCTCAGACCCATCATTCTGATAGCCCTTGTCCTCCACACACAAGACTTATCAAAATCATTCACATGTCAGGGGTGAATATATATGATCTGGCTCCCACTTCAGGGCTCTTAAATTCATAAGATAATGTATATAAAATATTATATAATCACACATGTTTTTTGGAATGCCCCTGATAATAGTATTATATTTGAGGATGTTATTCCTGGTTTTACTTTCACAAATTATGTTTATGGACAATACTTAAGCAGAGCTGGTAAAAGAGGTGTTTTAATCCAATATTTATCTCCTTGAGTTTATAAATGTAAGACTTTTCTATGTGGCAATACAGCACAAGGAAAGTCAGGGCACTGCAATGGCATCAAAAGTTCTGACGGTATTGTCATGTCCAGTGAATCAGAATATGTCTTACATTGGCATGTATGCTAGAATTCCAAGAGAAACATCTACCTTTTCTGTCCATTGCTAGATAAGAAAACAAAAACTATGATGTAAATAGTGGCCATTTTATACTGCCATTAAGCCTATGATTGTTATTATATCGTGATAACTTCACTAACATCATAACTGCTTAATGACATGTCATCACTAAGAATAACATATGTAACAGTTTCATACTATTGAAACTGACAGATTTCAATTTAAAAATTGCTGGAAAATCATTAAGAATTAAAAGTGCAGGTGTTTCATAGACGGTTGAAATGTTAAGAGTTATGTTCAACACCTATCATTTTATAAAGATCTATTCTTCACACATGTAGCTAGATGTTCCTTAGCCAAAATATTACAAATTTGGGAAGTACTACTACATTTATCTCTGATTCTCTTTACTCAGCTTGCATCAGATAGAAATGAGTGTGTTCTTTTACTAGGATTCTTTTTTGATGATGACTGTTGATTTAATATTTTGATATAGTCATTTATTCCTTAACCCTTTACCTCATGTAAGCGCCTTTGGATGTCTCTACTCCATTTTCATGAAAGCGCCTTTGGACACCTCTAACTGATTCGCATGGAAGCACCTTTTGATGTCTCTACACCATTCTTATGGAAAGGCCTTTGGACACCTCATCCCGATTTGCATGGAAGCGCCTTTTGATGTCCCTACACCATTCTCATGGAAGTGTCTTTCTATGCCTGCTGTATACATCAGCCATTTTGAGCGGGTTTTCATAACACCACCTTCGTGGAAACCCCCTATTAGATACTACATTCATTGTGAATGACCATTATGTCAGATCACGTGGTTGCTGTTTAAGATCTCGTCAAAATCTGCTATTTAAATTAACTGGGTCATATTCTCCACTCTCCAAAATGAAGGCCGCAGATTTCGTTCAGTACTTTCTTGAGTTTTCACGATTAGAATCACAACAATGAAAGCTTCAATAACTTAAGTAGATGCTCTGATATTGATGCAGGCAGAAATTAGTTTTTATAATTATCAAATTCAGATGATTTAGTGATGTAGACGCAGACAAAGGACTTGTCAAATTTCAAGTGTGAGAAATGGCAGCTACAGTTGGTCACATGGCTTCAATGACTTGACAGTGAACGAGCTCTCTCAAGCTTTTAAAGTACATAATAAATTCTTCCATAAAAATTAATTTTACAGCTATAACGATCGGATTTTACTCTTAAATCTTTCTATACATAATAGACTTGTACCAAAAAAGTAAAATGGTTAAAATTGATGTTAAACATAATATATACTACACAACTTAACAGTTAACAGACAGGCCTATGTGTATGGAGTCAAGAGGGTAACAGGTGTACTATTTATAGCACACTGCACTGGGTAACTTTGGTACACGTATTTTGAAGGGCTAAAAAGCCATACACCATGAGGTAAAGGGTTCAAGTTACCACATTAAAAAAGAAATTTCATTGCTCACAGTAAAAAGAATAATAATTATTAAAATTAGCATATTCCTACACATACAATATCAAATAGTATGATTGGTTAGTTTTAGAACCTCAGCTGAATCACCAGTACCTGAAACAGTGTCAAACATTATAATTGGTTATTTCTAGAACTATACTTGAATCATCAGTAAACTATAACATCATGATTGGAGTCCATAGAACCCATCCATGTTATATACCAAACCATGTTGTAACCAAACAAGTCAGTTAGGTGAAGAAAATGATGCATGAACCAAAAAATGGTTTGTGGGGGGTGGGTGGGTGTAATAAATGTGGCCACAAAAATATGTCCTTCGTTGTGAGTCACCTTCTTAAATCAGTGTATATTATATGAGAAATACACATGTAGTGAAAACTGAGACAGTATATATAATATTTTACTTTATTCAGAGAACCACGCATTGGTAAATATATGTGTATGTTGTTTATAAAAACATGTCTAAGGTATAGCATGAAAAGAGTATCAACACCACATACTGTACTGCCAATCTCATCACATGGAGTGAATCCGCAATGAATGTAATTCTATAGAAAATCTGCACACCGGTTTAAAATATTAAGTAATTGTCACAGATCACTACATGTCTGAATTCAATGAAAAAAATTAGCAAAATTTCATAATGAAAGTAGAAGCACATTTGTGGTTCAGTATGTCCTAAGGTCAATAAACAGTGTCTGTTTAATTTCATATGACTAAATTTCTCATCTACAAGTCATAATACTTTATTGTTTTTTTTTTCAAAACTGATTTTCAGCTGCTTTTCTGTTTCTGTCACATTTGCTCTTGGCAAAGTCAATCATATTCCTCAACTGGCAAATTTGAACACCGGACTTAAATCCTATCCATGGCTTCATTCTTTTCTTTAGTGGTAAAAGCTTTATGTTTCCATGTCCCGTTATCCATTGTAAATTTTCACTAATTAAAACTCTTACACCTATTCATTTGAATGACTACAGCAAAAAGAATTGTCAGCCAACAGTGGGATCTTTTTTCTAGGGAATGGATGACATTATTCACTGGTCAACTGTTTGCATCAAACAACACCATTGAGCAACATGCACATGTTGGTGGCTTTCATTTTTTTATTTTTAATAAATTGTTGAACCATAATTTTAACAAGCGCAATGGACTTTGATGATTAGCAATGTACTTAAATTAAATGATTTATAAATTCATTTGAGAATCTTTTATCAACCACCACGTTGTTTGGTGCTTTGTTGTGTAAGCAGTTTAAAGAGCATGTTGGATATTCTTTAAGCAACAATTGTATACAGAATGCATTGAAGACAAACACAAAGAAAATTCTCTTGGTTTCGATAATCATATTTTCGATGTTTATTTTAGCACAAAACTTCAAACAATTTATGAAATTTTAAAATTTCAGGAGCTACACCAATATATGTTTGTTTTATATTCAAATTCATATGCAATCTCTTCCCCAAAATAACAAAATGTTTTACATGTTATTTTTCATACTTTGAAGAAGAAATTTTTTTCATGTACAAGAAAAATACATACATATGCAATTTCAGGAGCCATGCCATGATTGTCTTATATTCAAATTCATATTTGATTTCATCCCCAAAATGATAATCAACTTTTTACATGTTTTTTTTCGTACTTTTGAAGAAGAAAGAAATATTTTTTCATGTGTGAGAAAAACACATCTATATGAAATTTCAGGAGCCATGCCACGACTGTGTTGTATCTAAATTCATGTTATGATAGAGCGTGCTACAATGGGGTCACACTGTACCAAATAGTATAACTGGTTATTTCAATTACCTATATTTGAGTCACCTATAACAAACAGTGTCAAACAGTGTAGCTGGTTATTTATAGAACTTATACTTGAATCACCAATACCAAATAGTGTCAAACAGTGTAACTGGTTATTTCTAGAACCTATACTTGAATCACCAATACCAGACCAAGAGGAGGAAGAGGATGGTGAGGCAAAAGGCACAGCATTTTGTAGAATAGACTTGAGATGATATGAATGACATGTTTTGCTTTTAATCTCTGTTGTTGAAAGTGTGCTGGTTTTTCATCCTTCAACTGCCATATCAGTTTATATTTGTTTACTTCAGTTGCCCATACAGATTTTGGGAAATCGCGAACTCCTGGCTTTTGCTGTGTACAAGTATATTATTTTAAATAATGCTATTGATATTTGATACAATTTGTATCATTTTTTAGCTTTTTTCATAAGAACAGTATTAAATATTCTTTGTCTTTTACAAAATTTCACTGTGCTCATTAGGTATTGTCTACAGGAGTTTTGTTCTGAAATCCCATATCTAGAACAAATGAAGAAAAACAACTGCTATCTTGGACTTTGCAACGGATGAAAAATTTGTTTCAGTCATTTTTTTGGTGCAACACTGCATATTAAATTTGTTGAAAAGATTTATACTTTTCTAACATTATATGTATCTAAGGTTGAAATATGGCTTTGGAGGCACCTTAACATTGAAGAGGTGAAAATGTCATATGAATAATTGGATTTGGTGATCAGTCTAATGGTGACAGTATAGTTATAATATAATAAATAGGTTTGTTTTGTTTTCTAATTGATTTGAAGTGACACAGTGGAGGATCTTTTACAGCTGTATGCTGTGCTTGCATGGGGAAAATCCTAATTCTAAATTGTATGCAGTTGATTTGTGTTTTTGAGACAGATACTAAAACATTGTACTTTGTTTCAGCAGCATTACCATGACAAATTTTGTATCAATTTAAAATTTTCTAATTTTTTCTGTTTCAAATTAATATTTATTTCTGTCGCCTCCTCGAATAATAACTAAAGCACTCTTATTCAATTTCAGAATAATTATTTATGTGTAAATTATATTGGGACTTCTTAATAATGTTATATTACCTATATAAAAAGTAGTTTAAAGAAAATTTTAAGCATTATAAAAAAGTACTTCGATCAGTTCAATAACCTTATATATAGATGTATACTAAACTGAACTTGTTTTATGCAATTAGAAGTTGAAATGGTTTTAAAAGAACTAGTTTGACATCCATGTACTAACTCATTTAAATGAAATGGATGGAAAGCAGAATGTTTACAGTAGAACATGATTATCTATATTTCAATTCATCTGTACTGATTTAATATTGTGTTTTATACAGTTTGCTTAAATACCATCTGTAACAATTTAGATTAACAAATATACTGGACATCCTTATAACAAAATTGGGAATTTAGAAAATGTCTAGTTACAACAATTATTTATTTACCATATGTACTTGCTTATAAGACAGTTCCAAATGCAGACTACATAGACCAAGCTCTGCCATCACATAATGCACTGGCAGATCTGGGTCTATGCAATTTGTTCAGAGTGATCAGTAGAACAAACAACATAGACTCTGATCTGCAAGTTCATTATGTGACAGCAGATCAATGTCTATGTTGTTTACAATTGGACTCAACTTATAAGTGAGTACACATGGTAGATCAACATGTATATATAATTTCCATTTAATTTTCAAATAATTTTTCTTTCATGAAAAACTTACTGGTCTCTAGTGGACCATAACTAGTTCTGCTGAACAGATAAAATGTGCCAACATAATGTGAATTATTTTCAAATCATTTTGTATTGTAATTACAAAAATACAAACTAAATTTCATTTTTATGTCATTTGTAGCTGATACAACTGAGTTAGTTGAAGAGGCAAAGAGAGTTCAACGTGAGAGGAAAGAAAAGAATGTACAAGCAAAGCAGGAAGCTAAGGAACAAATGGAAATAAGCGTAAAACAGCCTCCAGCAACTGCTGGTTCAGTTGCTTCTTCCCAGGGATCTGTGAAGAGTGTTCGCACAAAGTCACTTCTAGTCAAAGTCAGAACTGACGTAGGTACCTTTATTGTAACTTTGATACTTAAAGTTGATTTATGGACAATGTCATGACCTTCCATTACAGTTTCAAAGATTTCTTTTCTAGTTCAGAAGTCATGTTTTGTTGTTTCATTCAAGTATACATGCCATCATATTTTTATTACAGGTTGTCAATAATTGGGAAGGACTTAAGTCTGTCTTTAAGTACATTGACAGAAATGGACATGCTACTATTACCATAGAGGAAATGAAGGTATTGTCATGCAAAACTTTTCAAATATGTTAGAGTAATAATAATAATAATAATAATAATAATAATAATAATAATAATAATGATAATAATAATAATAATAATAATAATAATAATATTAAGCTAATGTTTTTTCTCAACTCATGAAAATTGTGCCCTTCAGACATATTTCATTGTCACAGTGGCCATCTTGAAAATCTTGTTACTCCACTCCCTCGATAACTTGCACACAATGGGGTCCACAAACACAGATCATGCTATAAGCGAGAGCGTGAGTTACCGAGGGACCTCCAAAAATTGAAAAAAATCACTTGGACATCGAGAAAACAGCGGGTGGGTGGGTGTCGGGGTTAGGGAACTTCGCTGTTTAATGACTGAATCCTCATTTTACATTCACGTTGATAATAATTTTTAATAATGCACTTTTTCTAATGAAGTTGTTTGTTATTCTGTTTAAATAACATTTATTTTCAAAATGTCCAACATGTGAATGATCGCTCCAACTGGTTTCAACAACCATTACGTTTACACAAAAACGTGTGTATTACGTCACTGCTTTTTATTTTCTTGATGAGTCTGGTTCCCGGAGTGGTATGGTATTGTATCCTACCAAATTGGGAGTGAAAAGAGCAGGGAACTAGACTAACTGTTGATACACTACCAAACAAGATTCATTTTGTTCAAAAAGCAACGAAATTTTCGTGAGACAACCGTCTACGTCGAATCTCAATTTTGTGCTGTTCAATTAGTACAGTATTGATATCGTGATTTCATTGGAAGTAATAATGAAGCTTTTTATCATTCTTGAGGATATCTCAAAGTGCCAGTTCAAGAATTCTCTGAAACTCGCTTGCCCACAATGGTCCGTATCTGTGAAACCAAGTTTTTTATTTTACGAAGTATAGTATTCTTTTCGCTTGGTTGCCGTGCTATCTTTGATCACAGTTACCATTGAGTCGGTTAATTTAAGTTAGTTTATGTTACATACACAATAACATTTATAACAGTGTTCAATTGATCAACTGAAGTGAGTTCACCTGACATACGACCGGGGCAGC
>JAECUM010026071.1:0-14102 GCA_016617855.1 Megalonaias nervosa | reverse complement strand
CTTAAAGAAGTTTTTTTTCAAAATCAGTTTTCGCCACAGCTCTTCTCGAAGTGTTCGAGTTAATATAACCTCTCATCCACGGCGACTGATTAAACTTTCAAACTTTATGAACTTTTCTCAACACGAGACCAGCATCTACTGCTTGTTTTAAAACTTTATAATGCAAAACATAATTTCGCTTATTGAGTAAATTTGGTACTAGTCTTTTTTACCATAGAATTTTGTCTTGGCGATGCTGTCGCTTGTTGTTCTTGAGATAACATACTATAATTAATGATCATTGATTCCGCACAGAAAGGATAATCGTTGTGTAAATTGTGTAGCCAAGTTCAACGAAATACGAAACATCATCAGGTATCTTCTTTTTTGTCTCCGATAGGAATTATTCAGCCGTAATCCAACGAAATCCACCAAAAGATATTGGGTCGGCTATAGAATAACCGTACAAATTATTACAATCTAAATAAATTATATACTTCGAAGAAAGTTTAGGATTGTACTCTTTCAAGTATTTGTTGTTTGCTTCAGCATATTTCTTTGTTATAACGCTAATACCGCCTCGTATACCTTTCTCGATAAAATTAAACATATCAACGTCAGTCAGTAATTCTAACCTTACTTTACAAAACTTTAACAGAACGTCCCATGACAGCCAGGGAGCAGAATAATACCACCAAGGATCTAATCCATAATTGCTGTAGCTTACTCGACGAAAACTTTCAAATACGTCCGCTAGTAATAAAACATCTGTTTTCAAATATAAATCATGATAATCACCAAATGTTCTGCAGTTAAATTTATTCCAAATATCTTGTGCATATTTGTACTCGTCATCGGTTATATTTTCATTTTTAAGTTGCGAATAAAATTTGTCTTTGTCGGGTAGCGAGGTTTCATCAAATTTACTCCAATCGTCGAGATACTCGTACGGAAATACTCCTTTTTTAGTCAGTAGATTAAAGTTATCTCCAAAACAATCTTATAAGTTATCAAACTCGCTACAACCTTTTACCAGATCATCCAATGATGCCGCCATAAACTGTAGGCTGTCAATAAAACGCAACTTACCTAAAGTAACTGACATATACTTTTCAAAATTATTTGGAATGCATTTGATTACGTTATCAAGTTTTAAACGAGATATTATGTCGGGATCACCAAAAGCTTCTACGATAATATGGCTATCATATCCTCGGAAGTTGTGAAGAACAATTGGAATAAAATCTGGAGCGTGAAACCTTAAATTACACTGATCATGGGCCGCTCCACGATATTGCCCGGTCAAATGACAATGGTCACGTACTTTTTTATTATCAGGCGAGTCAAAAGCTTTTTCACAATTATGACAAAATTCCGCTTGCTCGTGATCAGATTCTTGTTGAGATGTCAGTTTTATCCCTGGAGTTATTCTTTTTAAACGATTAAATATATTATCAACTTCGCTAATTAACTGCTAGAGAAGCCAAACAGCTGGAGTTTTACCACGATATAATTTAATCGGTTTGGATAATCTCGAATCAGTACAGCAAACTATCTTGTACGCTGCTCCGCATGGAACATGATTTTGAGTTTTTTTGTACTCGATTGGTTAGGATTACTTTCTACGCCATGTACAGGCTGAAGTAAGCATTTGAAATCAGCCTATATAACGAAAGGAATTTTTAGTTTGCGTTTGTGATTGACAAACTGCAATAAACTATTTTCTTTGGACGGCATCGTTATTCGTTGTACTTCACTACAGTAATGCAAATGCGTTTGTAATGTTTCATTGTCATTACAACCGTGCAAGCAACAAAAGAACGTTTTTTTATTTCGTTTATTATACTGTCCGCCAACGAGTCCATTAATGTTTTTAATCCAAACGTAATGATTCCTGTAAAACAGCAAGTTTATTGTCGATTGTGAAGCTTTTTCTGAAATATATCTCGGATATACGTTTTCTTTTTCATCTAATCCGAAAACATTTATTGAAACATTATTTTGCTTTTCAGACTTTGGTATTTGATCTTCTGCAACTGGAAAGTCGATGCCATTAAAGTTTAATTTTGATACATGACTAATATACTTGTCAACACGATCAGCGTGTTTTTCTGCTGGAAATATCGCAGAAAGAATAGCCTACTGAAAACATCTGTTATCGACGTTCTTTACGTTTATACAGCATTTTTTATTTTTTATTTTTTTATGGTAGGTCAGTATACGAACTACCGCGTAATACATTACATTTTATTGTGTGAAATAAAATTTCAGTAATAATTTCAAACTTCCAACCCGAACCCATTTCGGTAAATTCTTCTATCTTCTTTCAAATTTCCTGGTGTATTTCATCAGCTAGTGATGAAAGATCAGTCCCAAGCAAAACAAGCCTTGATTTTGCATTAATATAAGGGTCTGCAATTTCCTTATCAGTCGATTCTTCCGTCACAAGCAGCTTTGAAAATATAACGTGATATTGCACTAATATCCTCAGACCTTTATGTTTTTTAAGTTCACGTTTTACAGTTGACTCTAGCAAGTGATAGAGATTTGTTGCAGTAAAATTTACCAGTACGATTTGTTTATTGAACCGATAACTGTTGTCAAATCCTGTAAAGGCAGTCGCTATTTTTTCAGGTTCTCCCATAAGGCTCTTTTTAGCAATATCACGTAATTTCAGCATTGCTATATATATAGCGTAATATTATATCTCTAATTAGTTGTTCGATCGATAACTCACAGCGCGCCAAGTTGAACAAACAATTAGAGATATAAAAAATCCTTATAATATAATGACACAAAATCTGACAAGCGCAAACGAGCAAGAGTATTATCACCCCAAGTATAAACTATATGCTGGAAATGCATTAGGTTGCACGCCAGCTGAACAAACAATTAGAGATATAACAAATCCTTATAATATAATGGCACAAAATCTGACAAGCGCAAACGAGCAAGATTATTATTACGTTCACCCCAAGTATAACCTATATGCTGGAAATGCATTAGGTTCGGTTATTAACATAAAATCTAAAAAATCTATCGGTATATAGCAGTTTATAAGATTAGCGTAAGGGGAGATAATGCTGAGAAAACGGAAATGTTAAAGAAAGATTTTATTTACACGTTATTCTGCGATGATATTCCAGAAGGGCAACGTGTATATCATGTTAACGGCATGGTCATCGATGACAATATTGAAAACTTATCGTTACAAAGTGAGTTTCAGCAGCACCCGGTATATGATTTATATGAGGCGAATGACAAAGGAATTATACGAAATAGAAAAACAAAAACAGTTGTTGGAAATTTGAATAATAACGGATACCTGCTTGTAGTTGTTCGTGAAATTGAAACATATTTTGTTGGTTATCGATCCCATAGGTTTGCTTATGAAACATTTAACGGCGCAGTACCTAATGGTTTAGTTATTCATCATCACATCACATCAACAGCATTAAATCTGACAATCGTCTAGAAAATTTAGATTTGGTAACACCAAAAGAAAATAGTAGAAGAAGAAATACTGGAAACAGTGATTTTAGTAAGGTTAAATCAGTTATTTCAGTAAATATTGAGACTGGAGAAGAAATGAAATTGAAATCAATGTCAGCTGCTGCAAAATATCATAAAATTCATTCACAATCAATAAAAAGTGTAGCTGACGGTAAAACTAGATCAGCAGTATCAAAGTCAATATTTGATAGATTTAGTTTCAAATATGACGATCAACGATATTTCTTAGCTCGGTCTTAGTAAGACAGCTATGTGCAAACGCTATAATATCATCGCGATCAAATTTTAATGTTATAAAAGCACTATCATTAAGTTTATTTTTGTTCTGCCGCTGTTAGCAATATTTTATCATTTTCGCCAGGCATTACAATAACGTCAACAGAATATGCACTATAACCCGACAAACATTTTCTCACTGCTTCGGCTAGTTCGTTGTAATTTAATATATTAACTTTTTGATGATATTTTACATCAGGAGATTTCGTTTCGCTGGTCATTATTATTATAAATTATATAAAAGTATATTATAATATGAACTTGATGAAAAGACTTGCTGAAATATACGCGGAAGATACAATCGCAAGTGATACAATCACTAACGACAAAGTCGCAGACAAAATTACAATCACCAGTGATATAATAGACAAATCTGCTGGTTATAGCGAAGATGATATTTGGTACAACAACGAATCTGACGATGAAGATGAGATAGTCGCCGTCGCTGACAGGAAAAATTACAGCAGACCAACAACTGGACGATATAATGTTAAGTATCACATTGCTAAAAAAATAATAAAATTTAATTTTACTGTTGCCGAACAACAAACATTTTGGCAGCTTATCAAACCGTTTTTAAATCTAAAGATAACTGGCCAGCAAAGGAGCATAAAATACGATTTCATTTTTGCTAAGATATTCAATTTGATGCCAGTTGATAATGAAAGAAAATTAATTTAATTTTGTTATGTAATCCTATTAAATGTAAATCTGTACTTGTGAAATACGAACAAATTTATAATAACGTTATAAATAATGTTGCATCGACTTAGTTGATATCCAGCTATTAAATTTATCGCTGTATCCTCTCCACTTAACTAAACTTTTGTCTTCGCTTTTCCTAATAACTTTTTCAATAACAAATACGTCTTGAGAAGTTTTCTGAAGTTCCTTCTCGTAAAAACTGCCAGTTATAGGTTCCCCTGCCAAATCTTTCAACGCTCATGTTACGGGTATTGTTAAAAGTACTTTATCAACAACAAATACTTCTTCGCTCCAGTTTGGAGTAAATCCTGTTTCAAATGTTTTTTTGTCAGAGAAATTCAAACTTTATCACCCACTTTAAATTTATGTCTGCGATACATGTTTTCATTAACTAATATCGGATTTTTGATTGCGTTGTTTGGCGACAGTTCAGTGGTTCGGTGTTTCGTGTTATTATATTCGTCAACTTTCTGCGAAATCTCATCAATATATCTGTTTGTATTTTTAGCTGTCAAATATTTGTGTATTTTTTTTGTTTAGCGTGCGATTAAATCGCTCGACGACAACGCTTTTACCTTCATTTCCTGTAACATACTTTTTGATATTAGTTTGTTCTAAAAATTGCTCGAACTTTTTATTGAAAAATTCTGCTCCGCGATCGGTCCAGATTCTATTTGGTTTTCTTTCTGTACTAACGATAATCTGTTTTAACGCATCTGTTATCGACGTTCCTGTTTTATCCGAAACAGGTACACTAAAAGCATATTTACTAAAAACATTTAAAACGTTAAACAAATATTTCTTATTATCATTAAACTGAGCAAGATTTGAGACATCAACTAAATCTATCGCCCTGATATCATCAACAGCATTCGCAACAACTTTACGTCGCATAAACTTTTTTTTTGGGAGGGGGGTTGTGTAGTTCAGCTGCAAGCGATTTCATATTATTATCATTAACGATTTCATCATACGATTTTTCGTTAAGTCGAGACTTCCCAAGTCCTAATTTATATTTTGCTCCAATAAAACCCTGCACCAGCCTTCTATCAAAACGTTCTCGCATATTTGTCGGCTCCATATCACGAAGTTCGTCTAACATTACTTTATCGCAGTCTGATTTTGAATTTTCTACACGAACGTTATCAGGACGTTCAATGTCACGATAACAAATGTCATGGCGCATTGCTATTGCATCAACTTGATTGTAAGGTTCTTGTCCTGGTAGTGGATTATCATTTTCATCTAGCTGTTTATCAAGCGGATTATAAGGTCCAGTATATTTATGGCCTGGTAGTGTCCAACCGCCTTTTGTTTTCGGTAATTTACCAATTAATTTATGTATATCTATACCTGTTCCAATAACTTCTCTGTTGTTACAACGTTGACAGTATGTAACAATTTTATTTTGCTCAAGATATAAATCTCTGTCGGAATCGCAGTTGCATCTCATTCTATTTAAATAACTTTTACAATAATTGTGTTTCAGTAGTGTACTAAAATAATTTTTATAAAATAATAATTTTATTATAACCGACAAAATATTTCTGGAAAATTAAATTTTACCGGTTTTTCTGTCAAATTTCTGATTTTTCAAGGGTCAAAATCCCAGGGGTGTATTAATTTTTTGGTCAGATTTCTGATTTTTCGAGGGTCAAAACCCTAGGGGGTTTACCCTGCTTTTTCAACGATTTTTCTGATTTTTCAATGGGCAAAACCCCAGGCAGTTTAACAAAAATTGACATTATTATTATAAATCTAAGAAATATTTTCTGAAAAATTGAATTTTGTCCACTTTTTCACAAATTTTACAATTTTTCAACCAATTTACCCTGTTTTTGATAAAAAAAAAATTCTGACAAATTTCTGATTTTTCAAGGGTCAAAACCGCAGCACTTTTCAATATAAATTTTCATGTTTTTCAATATTTTCTTAAAAAACCAGCAAAAAATTAACGAAAAATTTATGAAAAACCAGTAAAATTTGGTTAAGAAAGTAAAATTTGTGAAAAAAGTGGACAAAATTCAATTTTTCAGGAAATATTTCTCAGATTTATAATAATGTCAATTTATATTGAAAAATGCTGGGGTTTTCACCCCCCAAATATAAAAACCAGTGGGTAATTATCTTCGTCAGAGACAGTCAGTTAATCATCTACTTTTTAACCATCTACTAAAATAACGTCCCTGACAATTTCGGGGCAACCAGTTCCGGACGATTTCTTTAAAAACATACTTTTTCTTTTTCCGCAGATTGCATAAATACTTTTTAGCATCGTCCTGTTGTTCTTTATTTTTTCTGTTGTTTCATTAATATTTTCTGTTTTAGTTTTACATTTGAGACAATATGTTGACATTATATACAAGTTTAGATAAAATTAATTGCAAGCTTTAGATAGCTTTACAAAAATTAATGGCAATCTCATCATTAGCGTGAGAAGGATACTTGTTAAACTGTAAAATAAACTTTAAAAAATTAAATTCCCTGACGTTGTCAGGTGGCTGGGACATCTGTTTAATGAACATTATACAATAATATCCGCAAGCAGAAGTTCCAACAGGTTGAAGTTGATTGGACGAATAATATATTATGTTATATTTTTTGTTTATATATTTTTTTATTGCGTCGCTCGGAGGAAGTCCAAACGAGTCAAAATAATTGTCATTATAAACTGCTACCCAATGTGTGCCGGATCCGTCGTTGAAATCTTGTATATTTATCACACACGAACCTACAGCTGCGACGCCTTTGGTGTTGAGTTCATCTTTAGAATAAACTCCGTGAAATCTGGGAACCGATCCTAACTTATCAAGTATATCAAC
This sequence comes from Megalonaias nervosa, assembly GCA_016617855.1. Classification (NCBI taxonomy): domain Eukaryota; kingdom Metazoa; phylum Mollusca; class Bivalvia; order Unionida; family Unionidae; genus Megalonaias; species Megalonaias nervosa. The sequence continues at coordinate 6,807 of JAECUM010026071.1, read as the reverse complement.
GTTACTTAGCGGGGTGGCCGTGTTCCCGGCAATGTTAGTCCACGTCCTATTCCTAGCAGATTTGGTAGTATACTTCCCACTAGTCCCATTATAAGTGGAGCTATTGGAAGAAATCCTCCTTGTTTCGTCCGCCGGCGTTTCGCTGTTTTCTTTTTTTTTTTTTCGTTGCTGTTTTTCTTCGTCTGGCATTATATGTATCAGTCACATACATTTTATCTTTAGACTATTTTCTTTATACCACTGCCGCGAATGATACCATGACCTTCAACTGCTTTTTTCGTTGCGCTAGATATTGCTCCAGACGCTGCTGCTAGTCCAAGCGTTCCTAGTATAGGCAAAATTTTTGGTATTATTGTGCTAGCTAATACTGATAGTGCCGGACCGAAGAAACCACCTTGTTTTGACATCGCTGTTATTTGTGCGGCACTTAAATTTAAAACAAAAGGTTTTTTACGATCGTACCTGTTTGCCTGTTTTTTGGTCAACATCAATTTTGTTAAAATACCCTTGGAAATGTCAGGGTTGACCTTTAATGATACCTGTCTCTGATTTGCAACAAGAGCTGCTAATTTTTTAACTTGACCATCAGTCAAATATATTTCTTTTATAATATATTTTGTCATCTTATATACAGATTGCAGATTAAACTTGTACGTTCATTTTACCTCCAACAGAGTCTCTCCTGATAAATCTGTCGGTGATCACCAACGCATATACGTACAACTGCGCTGCTGGAACTGCTCCAAGTGTCCAAGTAATTACAATATCAGCTGTCGAATTAACTGCTCGCTCGCTATGTTTACTAACATGAAAATAAAATATTGGATAAAGTGTACGAAATTCCTCTACTGATATTTGAGATCCATCTGCAACATCTTGATATTTTGCACTGCGTCGAGCAGATACATGTAAGGTCGAGTAAAATTTTTATTGGCGTCATCTGCGAAATTACATTCAATTGCTCGTTCCGGATATTGTTTCGAATTTAGTCTAGCATATATTCATCTAACATCGGCGTGGTCAAATATTGCATTATTTTGTTGTTGGTTACCACGTCGCGCTTGTTGCTGAAACACAACAAATAAATGTCATGGCAGTTGTTCGTTTGATGTTGTTGTGATTCGCCATGTATAGTCTGTAGTATTCGGAACTGCTGTTTGATATATTTTATGTTGCTGAAAATAAATTTTGTTTGTGCGGTTTTCAAGCATAGTATTTAATGCCGACATTTTAGTGATAGATGGCGTTATTCGTGGGATCCACAACGCAAGTTTGTTCACGATAAATTTTACATCAGCTCCGCCTGACCTAAACAAGCAGTCGTTTTGTTCTGCCCGATCTAAAATAAGTGTATGTTTAACTCCACGAAATACTTTATCGTAATCGCGACAAAAGCCAAATATTGTACTTAATGGCAGCATCATTGTAATTTGACGTGATTCTGCCGCAAGTGCCTTCCTTCTGGTATAACCTCCATTGTAACGTATATTTCTTACGCTAATTGCTTTATTAACTAAATCTAACATTGCAACACCGTCTGCAGCTGCTCCTGGTGGTGTTATGCCAAGATTATTACAAGCAGCAGTAAGAGAAAGTCTTGTAGCGTCTGCGTTAGCGGCTGCATCTGGTGCGGCTATACCAAAATTGTTAGAATTAGCAATAAGAAAATTTCTTACAATCGCAACATCTGCAGCAGCATCAGCTCCGTGTACTAAAACACCTTTGGAGAAAAGTTCATTTGATACTGCTAAACCAACAGTTCCAGTATCTTTAAAGCACATCATGTTCGTTGCGGTTGATCTTGAATAATCATCAGAAAACGAAATATATTTAAGATTGTACTTGCAACTTGTAAATGACTTGAAATATCTTCGACGGTTTGATTGGCCAGTTGATATCGGGTACTTTTGAATAAGCACCAGCCATTATTTATAAGAGCTACTTCTGTTCCAGCTGCAATTGCAACAGGCGGATTGGCCACTGTCATAATCTGACCGCGAACTTCTAACATTGCTTTTTGAGGAAGTATAAATACATCTTCATCTCGAGTATTAAATGTTCTAATACCAGCTTTAGTTGGTTCATTAGAATTTTCATCGAGATATTCAACATACTCAAACTCTGTTACTGTGTTGTCCTCGTCATAAGTTTCCGCTAAATCGAGATAATTTTTAACAGACATTTTTTATTTATTAGATTATATAAAATTTTATTGCGGCGCCGTTACTTTAGATATTAATTTTTGTGTGATCTGCATGCCTTTTGGTGATAAAAGTTTTTTTTTGTTGTTGTTATCATAGCACGTTGAGTTTCTTTTGTTGTAGCGATTTCCGAGATAACTTGTTTAATCTCAGATGTAGACGGTGTACCTTTAATTTTTTCAGCTATTTTTTGTCCCACCGCAGTTCAAGCGGCAGATGCAGGTCCAGTTGCAAAAGCTTTACCTGCGTCAAGTCCAATTGGTGCAACTTTACGCGCGACCCCCGGATTATTTCCAATAATTGTAGTAACTATATTTCTCAAAAATCCACCAACAATTTTTCTTCTATGAAATTTTTTTCTATGTTTCATTATATCTGAGGTTGCATAATTTTCATTGCCAAATCTTTCGCATTATAAAATATGTTTACTATTGCGCGCGTAAGTGTAAATAATAAGTAACGACCTCGTTATTTAGATCCAGCTGTCGCCCAGATTGATCTGTCAACTGCATATTTATTGTTGTTATTTGATTTTCAACATTTAGCGGATAATAAATAACTTGCCGTGGACTAATTTGCATGAGGGAACCCGGTGGAACATCTGGCGAGAAACTATATATTGTATGACCTTTACTGCCCTGTGCTGAGTAAGATCCAGAAGCAATGGAGCAATTTATTATTATTGTGTTTACGTCAGTTATATTTACCGGCAGTTCACCGTCATACGTAAAAGTTTGATTAGGAAGAGAAGCATAACCACTACCAGTAAATCCTATCAGTGGTGCGATACGTTTTGGTGAGAAACTAACTATCGTATTATTTTTTAATGTTATTCTAGCCCTTAACGTGTTATAATTCGCTGTTAACTCGAAACTATCATCTTACCTCCCTCTTTTGTTATAAGCTCCTTTATAGTCCTATTTAGATCAGCAATATTATAAACTCCTTGTGGAATTTTAAATGATTTCCACGTGCGATTTGGAATAGAACGTACATCAAAAATAGCAATTGTAAATTCATCATTAACACCAGTTTTACGTTAGCCATCGAATTCCAACACGTACATGAAATTAGTTCAATTTCATACCGTTTTTCAGCATCAAGTTGTATTGGCGGAATATAATTTACTGAAAAATTTTGCGCTATCTTTCGCGGTTGTACTAGAGTCTAGTAATACCGTTTTTGACATTTTATTTACTATATTTTTATAAAATTAAATTGCCGCGGTTAAGTCGCGGTGTAAAGTTTCGTCCTCGTCAGATGTTAATAAATTTTCCGATCTCAAATGATCAAGTATGTTAATAATTTCATTATCAATTTCAACACTAATATTACCAGCTTCCTTTGACGATATCAATAGCATTAATCTGCCTATTATTTCAGCGGTTGATGTAAATATTTTTACACCGGTTCCAGTTTTTTCTTTTTCTTTTCTTTCTCCTCTTCCAGCTGCATCCGGCATTACACTAAATTCATTATCAACCAACCGACTTATTTCAGTTTGTCTCTCAATAGCATCTTTCATGTCCTTTGGGACAACTTTATCAGCTTTCATACGTAGTATATCTATTTCTCTTGCCTCACTACTCAAACTACTAGAGTGAGTAGTATAATATCTGTTATTTTTTATATTACGAATAGCTTTGATATAAAGATCAGCGATAATCCAATGTCGGTATCGCATGGCACTGTCGTAGTAGTCTTCATTTTCCAGTTTTACATCTTTTAAATGTTCCTTACTTTCTTCTTTTATTTTTTCTAACCTACTAATATTTTCTTCAGCGTTGTAATAAGCTCTTCCAATATCATGTACTCTCACACCTTTAAAACCGTATTTTTCGTTAAACAAACAATACTCGTGATCTTCTATTTTGTTATCCATATTTTCTAAGTCCACTCCAAATTGTGATAATGCTTTTGAATAAGGTTTTTTCCTCAACATCTTCTTAATTGCATCTTCTGATTCTTCAATTTTTTTTCGTTATATCTGCTAACCTAATTCTAATCGGCCCAATTGTTAAATTTGCTAATCGTCGTTCAAGTTCGAGTGGATTGTCAATCAGCCGATTTATTTCAGCTTGTCTAGCAATGGGATCAAGAATATACGCTGTAAGTTCTTCAGCTAATCTTCTTCTTTCTTCAGCAGATCTAGCAATAATTTTTTGCAGCAGCTGCTTCTTGTTGTTCCTTAACAATCCCAACCAAACCTTTTTCCTGTAGTTGCTTAAGTTCTTCTTCTGATAGTGGTTTAGTTTCAGGTTGTCTTCCAAGTAGTGCTTCAGTAACTGGTTTGAGAATCGTAGCTGTTGTTTCTGCAGCAGTTACTTGTCCACGTCGTGCTTGCTGTACTTTTTGCTTAAATGCTGCTTGAGATTGAACAAGTTTTTTTAGATCTTCTATATGTTTTCTATATTTTGCTCGTTTATGCATAATTATTATATATAAATTTTATAAAATTTTAAGAAGTGGAAAACATCTTACTGTAAGTAAATGTCAATGCAACAGCGAAACATTTTAGTCGGATCATTTGTAAGTTTATCAAATAAGAAAAACTTATATTTCTCCTTTGTAGCTTTATGATATAATTCGATAAATTTATCTTTTGTCACATCACCGCATTGCTCGTTCGCGATATTTCTAACTTCAACATTGTCCAGTCCCGGAAATAATATAAAACAACCGGTATTTCGCCGAATAAATCTGTCAACATTATAAAAACCTTGAGCTAAATAAACGGAATTACATGTTTTATTTCGCGACAGTGAAAAATACGATCTTATTTTGTTCATTCCTACATTGTTTAGCGGAATATCGTCAAAAACTACTATCTTGTGTTCATCCGAATCAAGTTGATTAACTGGAATAAGATCTTCTGGTTGTTTGATAATAAAAAAATCTTCACCAGCCTCAAGATCATCACGAAGTTTGTCATTATATTTGCTTAGTAGCTCGCACTTATCTTGCTGCGGATTAATTGTGTAAATATAAACTCGATCGTAGTTAAAATTATCACCAAGAAGCAAGTTCATAAGCAAATTTGTTTTTCCCGATCCAGTTCGCCCAACAATAAGATAATGGCAATCTGGAAGTTCATTGTTATGTTTATGTTTCACCAACCGCTCTGTATCAAAGTTTAATATCATAGCCATTGTTGTTATATAATTTTATGTTACATTAAACTGACTAATGTTGACAATTTTATGTAGGATAATAAATAATGAGCTATTATACGAAATTTGGAACATTATTGATAGATTCATTGACTGGAGCTCAGCAAGGTGACTTATCAAAGTATGAAACTCTTGATCAGCTCAAAAAATGAAATCGATACTTTATTAAATATCACAAGTGTAGATCAAAATGAAGTCGTCGTTTTCCAGGACAAACAAGGACGATTGAAGACAAGTAATGTACAACTGTCAGATGTACTTATACGAATTCCCACCGCAGTTGTTAATAATATCATTACTTTTACTGACCAAGGTAAGATACAAGATTCCGGTAAGTCAGTTAACGATGATGTTAATAAAGCTGGTGATTCATTCACGGATCACATTATCATGAATAAAAATAAAATTATAGACCTTGGAAACCCAACCGCAGATACAGACGCAGCAACAAAAAAATAAGTCTATGATCAAGAATCTAAGTGCGTATTAGTCAACGGTGGTATAATGCGTGCATTTCGCAACATGAATAATAATGGTATTAGTAATCTTAGAACACCAGAATCAGATTTTGATGCTGCAACGAAAAAATACGTCGATGATAGCAATATCCCGATGACTACGTCATTAAAAACAATCAATGACGAAATGACTACATTAAATACTAATTTTTCTAGTCACGTACAACTGTTTATGAAATTTCGCAGAAACGTGAACAGAACCACTAATGAATTTTTTGGAAGTCCACCAATCATTGATATTAAACTCTCTGACGTTAACACGAAACTCAATGATATTGTCAGTGGAATACCTAATATTGTTCAAAAAACGAATCTGATTAAAATTCCACACGGACAAATTAAAAATATCGTATACACAGTAGCATCAGGATCATCAACATGGACACCGCGAAATAACACTCTCGAACATACCGCAGAAGTAACTGGGTTATACAGGCTGTCCATGTACGGTTCGGAAATTACTGCGTCCACTTCATCATCACCGAATGTATATTATAATCCTCGACTGGAAATGCTAAATAAGAACACCGAAGAAACATTTACGTTGACATCAACGGAAATACCCCCAAGACGTTACTGGTGGTGTCTGGAATTTATAGCTGAAACTTCTTAATTAATTACTTAACGTCTTTAGGAATAATGAATCAAACCAGGAACCAGCACTATTGTAAACAAATATCATATAATGAAAAAAAGTATAGTTGATTTCAATCACATTTCAAAAGAAATTCCAAAACAAGATGTGGACGCTCTAATGCAATATTACAAATATTATCATAAAAATCTTTGGTGCGTGAAAAAATGTTATAAATACTACAACAAAATACTTCGGATAATATCATATTTACCGCTGTTATTGACCGGCTCTGGTATAATTTCAAGTGGAGCATCATTAAATCCGTTTTTGTTAATAATATC
>JAECUM010026068.1:0-36566 GCA_016617855.1 Megalonaias nervosa | reverse complement strand
TAGATAGAATTCATAGTGATCTTGGTCATACACGTGATAATGTGATGCTGACATGTCTGGAATGTAATCGACGTAGAGGTGCTAGTTTACATAAGTGAAGGTGGTGGTAACTGTGTGTCCTCAGGAATTACTTGTAATTGTTCACGTACAAATCCACGTTGAGGAGCAGTTGAATCTAGTCTGTAGATTGCAGGTCTACCTGTGGATCTAACCACGCTAGAAACTTTATGTGTAGTCACACTCCAGATAGGATCAGTTGCTCTTTTTTTACCACCTTCAAGTTCACCAGGTTCATATAAATATCTTACAGTTACATTACCTAATACTGGTTGAGAGGAAGATTCACGTCGGTGTATTGGTATATATTTTTTTGTGATCGCATTAGAAGGTTTCATGGAAGTTGCACGAGTAATTTCATTATTTAACGCAGTTATCACACTTGGTAACCTTGCAACCCATTCACGAGATCTCTCCATGGACTTAAAGTCAGTCGATATTTCCTTTGCATATTGATATCCAAATAACCGCTCAGCAAGTGTTCGATTAAATCGTTCAACGATTGCCTGATCACGATGAATTTCAGTGTGTCCTCGTCTGATTTTAACGTTATGTTTTTTCATCAACGATAATGCTGCACCAAGAAATTCTTTGCCAGGATCAACTTGTAATAGTTGTGGCCATCGTAGACCACCTTGTGGTCCGGATCCTCGTTGATAAATTCGTTCAAACGCAGATGCAACTTCAGTTGCTGTCTTTGTTGATAATGGTTCCGCTTCTTTATATCTACTTGCAACGTCAACGACAGTCAATACGTATTTGTACGTGCGTGATTGACGTCTACCAATTTTAATGGTGTCATGTGGTAAAAATAAAATATCTGCTTGATGAACTTCATTAGGGGTGCTGACATCAAAATGTGCATTCTGAATTTTTTAGGTGGTGGTAGATAAATTTGCCATATTGCCTGTCGTGCTAACCAATTTGCAGCAACATAATGTGAGACTTTTGCTGCTTCAGCAAGTTTACTAATCGCTGCTCTGTCTCTCCAATATCCTTTTGGGCTATAATAAACAGATTCCATTATAATAGTTATATAATTAATTACCAGCCCCTAACATTATTTTACCTTTCATAGCAGTTTTTACTAGAAAACTAGCGAGTTTTTCTCTGAGAGATTTATTGGGTATAGAATTTAACACATGAATCAATTTTACATCTGCAAGATGCCGTTGTTGTAAATCTTTACTTTTGTAAGCAACATCATGAACATGACACGCTTGATCAATCGCATTTATTGGATACTCTTCAGGTTTTGGTTGGTCTCGTTCATCAAGTCGGATATCAAGTCGAGTTCCAGGACCACAATAATTATATCCAGGAAGATGTTTCTCACCAGGGTATTTAGCCCGTGGAGCTCCTGGTAATTTCCCTAATGAAGCAGCGATATCTCCACCTTTGATTGACAAGTCAAGAGGAATAAATTTATATTTTCTTGTGCCACATTTTACACATTTGCCTGTAATTGCACGTCTTTTATTTTTTGTTGTTATTGTTGTTAATCCAGTGGTGGACGTGGGTGCTCTGCATCGAACACAATATAAATTCATATTATTTATTATATGGATATAATTGACTTCTCAGCGACACGAAAATAAGAACTAGTAAGGCACCATCCAGCACTACCAAATTCTATCAGAATGATCATAATAGGCCCATCTGGATCTGGTAAGACACAATTATTACTTAATCTGATAATGAGATGGCTCAAGTGGGATAAATTATATTTGGTAGCACCATCTGTAGATGATCAACGGTGTTATGAAGTACTTAAAGATTATAACGAAAACGCAAAATTGCTGAATGAAGACGGCAATGATGTTGTTGATTTTATTACCGATATTGATGAAACCCCATCTGTAGATGACCTCGATGGATTTATTAATAACCTCGTAGTATATGACGATATTATGTTAGATAAACAATCAAATCCAGCTCGGATATTTTCCAGAGGCAGACATAACAATACTGATGTGATTTATGTTACTCAGCGATATACACAAATACCTAAAGTGATCAGAGATAACTGCAATATTTTAGTTGTGTTTAATGGGGTAGATAATTATACCTTACAAAATATTTATTATACTTGGTGTTCAGGGGATATGGACATGATCAAGTTTAAAAACTTCTTTTCAAAAGCACAAGCTGTTCCGTTCGGATTTATTACGATAAATTTACATGACCCAAGATCTAGATATCGTATAGGTCTGGATAAAATCTTTGGTTAATTACAGCAGCAGAGGAAGTGAACGACCAATATTGAGTGACCCGGCGAGTAAACGAGTCGCATAAAAATTTGAAAAAAATACGTCAACAATGGAATAACAAATATGAGCTAACCCAGACGATTTGACGTTATTGTGGTCTGTTTTCCACTGTATGGAAATATGCTCGGTTAGAGGTTTCAGTTTAACGTTATTGACCTTGTTTTCAGCCTTTGTAGGAACCTTTATTGTTTGTAAATAAGGTCTCCAGCAAAAAAGTCTGTTCACCTCCTCTACTGCTAGAAACATTTTTAATACTTCCAACGACACCGTACAAATTTCGTCCCAGATAATAATCTTGGGAACATATTTCTCACCCATCCGCGATGGAATCCACGCGTCTCCACACCATCTAAAGAAACTGTGATACGTCTGTGATTTTACCTCTCGTTCGTTCATTTCTCTGGCGAGTCTGTGTGTGGGCGTCAGCACAACCATATCAGAATTCCGAAATAATTCAATCATGCGTGTTGTTTTACCAGAACCACCACATCCATTAAGATAAACGGTTTTATGCCTGGTCACAAGATCATATACAGATGGCGCTGTCGATGCTGGTATTTGATTGTTATTCTTGTAATACTTTTCCTTAATTTCAACGTCGGCAGATTCAGAATAACTAAATATATTTTCTTGTTTTATTCTCCATGATCCCCATTCACCAGTGTCAAGTAATTTATCTAGCAAATCCAAATATTTTTTTATTTATATAAAATGAATCCGTGGCAACTCTAACCTCGGTATCAGCAAATCTATTTATCATCGATAATAAGTTTATTGAAACGTACGCGAGCATCGAAGATCTTAAATGAGTAAATTGCGGCTACTCGCCATCAATATAGCTCACAATTGTACCTAATTTATTTCTGTCAGACAAATAAACATCATTTCGGCTTATAAGCATATTTCTCTCCTTTGTATCAGCAATTATAAATTCAAGTTCTCCATCGTCCATGACTAACCTCGTACACGTTCGTTTATGATCATATGCACCACCGTGAGTAAACTTACCTATCATTTTTCTGCCGAGATCTTTTGCAACTTTATTTTCATAATCAGTCATATCAGGATGTTCTTCATCAGAATATATCTTTTGTTGTGGCAACCAAATTTGTTTTTGTGAATGATATGATATAATTGCTTCATTTACTTTCAACGATATCAATAGTTTTACATCAAGCATGTATCGTAATAGTACTATTGGAGCCCAATGTTTTTCTGAGAAATGTCTTCCAAACCAAGCATAAGTAATCGGATGGAGATTTTGTGCAAACTTGAATGACTCTATACAAGCAAATCCAGTCAGGTGAAAATCTAGCAGGGGTCCATTTACCGCAACTCTGGTCATATCGTGTGTTGGATGACCAAATCTCTTAAAGTATTTAGAACACTCTCCGTATCCAAGAAAACTTCCAGTATAACAGGCTACCATATCAACCAAGATAGTGTCGCTATAATCATATTTAGTATTCCATAATCCGCCGTGTCCGTATTCGATACAACTACGTTGAATACCAACAAGAAATTCCGATCTTGTAGGTTTTCATGAATTTTTCTCCTGAGCAAAGTGAGCAGCAACTAATGGAACGGTAAAACAGTTATTCAGTAATTGTTCGATAACATCATTATCATTCGTGTATTTCAACGCAAGATTTTTCATTTCGTCGTGGAGTGATTCTGCACGATATTTAGCTGTACTGGTCATAACCAGGAGAGCTTATGTGAGGGCTTGTTATAATTCGTTCATATGTCCGTCCATTAGCACAAGCATGTTATCGTTACTACTCCTAAACTACTTGCAGTATTGCTATAAACTTTACACTCATATTTATCCCAAGGTTTAGTGGTCCTAGTCAAAATGATGCTGCTTGGATTCTCATTATGGCTGCCACAGCAGCCATGATGAAAATTATATTGCTGCACCTCCTGATTGGAAAAACATCTTATGATGTCTAGTTGGTCCTAAATAAAGACTGTGCTGATCTGACCTTCATTATGGCTGCTACAGCAGTCATCTTGAAAATCTTCCAAACACTACTCCTCCTGCATGGAAAGTCATATCAAAAGGGGATTTTCACCAGATAACTTCTTGTCCAGTTGTTTCTTAATGAAATTGGTTAAACTCAGATATCTAATGTCTGCTCCAATGGCCACCTTGGCTGTTACAGCAGCCATCTTGAAAATCTCGTGATCGATACTTCTCCTGAATAGGTGGTTAATTAAAATCTTGTTATTGCTACTCATCTGAATGGTTGTTTGTTTCAGCGTAGGGTTTTCACTACTTATGCTGTCTTATTGGTCCTAAAGGAAAATGGTGCCATTCTGACCTCCATTATGGCAGCCATCCTGAAAATCTTTTTATTGCTACAAGGTTTGTTAGGAAAGTCATATGGATATGAGGTTTTTGTCAGAAGACTTTGTGCAGTCTAGTTGATCCTGCATGAAAATGGTCCTAATCTGATACCAGAGTCTTACACTAATTCTTCTGAATGGATGTTCATTTCGATTTTGTTTTCTTCTGAATCTCTTAATGGTGTCCAGTTTGTCCTAATTGAAAAGTGTGCCAATTTTTTATCCAGTATGGCTTTCAAAGTGTCTAATGATTTTATCGTTCAATAATATCAGCGATGGTTTCAACGCTCAGCAGTTAAAAAAAAACAAAAATAGTGTGATCGTGAAATCTTGGAAATTCTTTAAGGCCAGTAAAGCATCAAACCCTTTGTTTTTATATGCTCGCTATAAGATGTAGAATATTATGCTATAATTTTGTCCATCTATCAGTCTGTCCATCTGTTACTAATATGGTTCTGATACAATAACTTTCATTGCCAGATCGCGGTGGTTTCTTTCACTTGTGATTAAGGTTGAACCCATCAATTTTGGGCTTAAAAGCTCAAAGTCACTGTAATTGAAGACAAAACGGTTTCCTATTAACTTGAGTTTGCCACCATTTATAATTACTACAGTTTATGGATGGATTGCACTTGCAGTACGAAAGTTTTGATATTGGGGTCAAAAGGTCTGAAGTCAACGTTATTCTAATCAAATGAAACTAAACACTTGTTTCCACACAATAACGAGTTATCCATCACCAAGTTACCAAAGCTTATGGATGCCTTGAATATGGTGCACTGAAAGAATCTGTTTAGTTTGGAATCAAAAGGTCAAAGATCAAGATTACTTTGACTGAAATAATAAAAGGAAATAGTTTGTGCACAATAAAATTCGGTCTACATGAAATACCTCCACTAAATTTTGTGCATGACTCGTACTTTGGGTAAGGAAGAAGACTCTATTCCTGGATCTATAGGTCAATGGTTAAGGTAAGTGACCGAAAGAAGAAAAATGGTTTCTATATAATAACATTAGTTCAATATTATGGACCTAGCCCAAACTCTGTGGATGATTTGTATTAGTGATATTGTGAAGCCTGTTGATTTTGGGGTCAGGCATCAAGGTCACTCAGACATGAAGAGGACAACGGTTCTAAAGAGAAATCTACATAATGAACTACTAAAGTTGGGGCATATAAAAATTTACCATTCGTAATCATTAGCCTGCTATTGTGTAGAATTTGGTAAATGTTTACATGCATCTGGTATATTCACACCTTTAAGCAAATATTTGCATTATCCTGTTTAAAAGGAATACAAATTGTAATAAAAAGTTTCTTTTAATTGTGTATGCATAATTTAATGTGAATTACATGACTACATTCAGCAAAGATGATTAGCTCAATTACCACAATCGTTGTTTAATATGTATGACGGACAACTTCAAGAAAACGAGGAACCCGCTGTGAGTGTTCGTTTTAGAAAGTGAGGTTTTTACAATGATCATGGAATTATCAAAAAAAAACTTAAAATCTAATCCAGTTTTAAATAAATAAAAATATATCATCCAAACTGTAAAATGTCTATTTCTTGTTCTCATCTGAATTTCTTTATAAGTCTTTTCAAACAATAATTAAGAAGTAATGACAAATTAGATGCGGCATGTTCATATTGCTTACAAGTGACATTGATCAACTATGCCACTGTCTGCACAGACCGTTGACCTCGAGGTCATCTTTTTGTGAGTTGTCATTTAGTTAATTTTACATTAAATTTAGGGGGACGAAGATTCTAAGCTATCACTAACTTAGGGTTACTGGATAAAGGCTTTCAGTTTTCATATTTTCACCTTTTTGTGAATCTCTTGAAAATGGGTATTAAACACGAGCTGGCATTTGTGACAGAATACGACTAATTTCAGCTTGCGGTTGCACTGACGTTTCTAGAGAAGCAATAGCACTACCTGGGGTGTAGTTTATGGGTAACTCATACATTCTGCGGAAAGTTACTGATACTTTATCTGCACAGTACTTGTATTTATGCACACAAACAAATGTCAAACAACAACCAGCGACCCATTGCAGACCTTCCAACCGTTAAAATTTTGCTGCAAGTCTTATGGAAATGACCCTTAAAATACAGACTTATGGAATAAAAACACGAGTTATGGAAATACGATTATTTTGTGGTAACATACGGATACTGGCATGTCCCATGTTTGATTCGGATCCTGGTTTCATATTAGATTTGGTGAAATGGTCAGGAAACCAGACTAACTTCACATGAATACCTCAGACATTTCAAACTGAACGTATTATGTGATTGCCATTGAACATTGCCATGTTCAAGCTGTTGCTTATTTTCTAAATATGGCGTCCAACAAGCGAAATATCTCCAGGACCAAAGGGGCATTAAACTTCTTATGAGTTTTAATAGTCATCGCAGAAGAATAAAAAGAATATTCAGATTATTGTGGGGAAAGTAGGAAAAGCAACAAGTACATTTAATGGACATCATGTGTGGATTTGAGTATTCTCATTGAGTGTAAGATGATTACAATCACCACAGCCCACATGAAAGTATTTATTTTTCGGATTACGTCAAGTTGAGAGATGGCAAGAAGCCATTGAGCTCCATAGGGTTTGGAACTTTATTTTTTTGAAACTACTGGAGGTAATTAAGGTCCAAGTACACTTTCCAAACTTTTTAGTTGAATACAATGTTTACCGTCGCAGCATCAGTCTTGAATCGCACTTCTGGGCTCTTAAATGCATGTTTTACAGCTTAACACACGCATTACATGATATTTTGTTACACCTTACTGAAAACTGGTCTACCTTTTATAAACAAAATCAACTGCCTTATTGAGCAGGTCTTGTTTGGGTTGGCAGGTCTGCGTTTGTCGGCATGATTCCAAATCCTTATAAATCAGTGTCCAGATCCTCATAAATCATATGTCAATCGAAACTATCTTCGATGATGAACTCACGGTGAGTATTTGTCATTGGTTACCTTGCATTGTTTTAGAGGGTAAACTGCAAGGAAAACAACATGTCATGGATCGCATATTTCACTTCCGGGTACGCACTCTCGCCAAAATAAGCACACAATCGCACCCTAAATCTCATATTCTAAGGAATGAACAAGTTCATTACATTATTACAAAGAATGACTAAATATAACCAAGGATCAACAAGAAAGTAAAGAGGAAAAAAACTAGTCTAAAAGTAGATTGGGACTGCATTCGCCTGTATTGACCCACAAGTAATAATTGTAACCTGAATCCAGATAAAACTTCTTGCTAATCGAATCTAACATTCCTAAAATAAGGAAAGTTAACATGCGCATGTTGATCAAGTGAATATGAAATGCACATTTTCTCTATTAACTGATGAAAGAGCTTGTATACTAAGAACGTTCTTTGTCACACTACATGGTGACACAGTTAAACACCGAGTTGCAAGAATTTCCAGGTTATTTTTGTACCAGACACGCACGCAAACACGCACGCACTCTTATTTGTCCAGTCTATTCCGACTACGCCCGCTGAAATATTGTCGACATGTGTGCTCCTTTAGCCACGACAAGAAATGTTTCTGTGCTTGAAGTGTGTGACGACCGGGATTTTGTTCTTTTCGTCTTGCGGGGGAGGGGGGTCCAAATTAGAAACCCACGTTTTAAACAAGGATTGAGTAGATCTATTGCATATGTACAAAACAAAAGGATGTTGAATTCCTAAGCTGAGAGAAATAGGAAGTGTGTGTGAATGTCTAATGAAACAACGTCAGGATCTTACACACTTACGGACACTGTGCGAATTCAAAGTATTATGATGGATATTTTGGTAAATCCTCCCAATCTGATTTTTAAAGTTTATTCATGTTCATTGACGTGAAACGCAAACAAACCCTCCTTTAGATTCGCTTTAGTACTCCTATCGAGAGACTACTAGTTGCTAAATAGCAGGAATTTTTGTTGAAATATTTATTGATTTAAGGTCAAGAACCTCTAATGAGGAGAAAGAGAAGTTCTAAACAAAATAGACAATACCTTCATGACCTGGTGCTGAATATACTATACTACAATACTTGAATCACGAAAACATGAGGAAGCTGACATTTCTAATTTGCTGTATCTCCCCCCCCCCCCAAATGTAACAAGACTTTAAAGGGGCAGATGATGTGTTGTTGCAAAACACATATCAACTAAAGTCAGTTGTCATGCCTGCATTGTGGTATCGTTTTTGTATGACTATAACAAATCATATTCCATCTTTATAAAAAAAAGAGCTAAATTCAACAAATTGTTACAATTGTGCAGCAGCTGTTACATTCTCCTATATCTAGGACAAATTTACGCTCATACTGATGATGAAGCAGTTAGAGCATGCCATTGGTGAATTCATGCATGCAGTTTTGAGTTAAGCATCACTACAATTAATAACAATGTAGCACAATTTGCCCCAGCACAGTCACTGGCCAATAGAAACTTCTGTGTGGGTTATTTAAGGTCTTTCTGAAGGGCAGGAACAGGAAGAGAATTATTCAGGAATAAGATTAAACCATTGACAGGGATGGCAGGTATTTCATATATTGCATACATTCGGTTCCTTTTGCTATTTATTAACGAGTAAACTCTTCTGGGTCAAAGGTCAAAGGGTCATGCATCAAAGTCACCGAATACAAGAAGAAGAATGGTTTCTACGAAAACAAATCAATTGGCTATTGACCACCATGTAACTTACAAGAAATTACGAATGATCATGGGCAAGAATAAAGTCTATTGGTTCGAAGGTCAAATGGTAAATAGTCAAGGTAAATTATAATGAAATAACAAAAATATTTTTGTATTATAACTCCTGGTACAAACCGTACATCACTAATGACTCATTGTGGAAGGCTGGGACTTAAAATATACAAGAGTTCGATTGATTTTCTTGCAAAAATGTAAAAGCTCGAGTCCATTGTGCCCCAGAGAGAATCTTTTTTATCAGGATTGTTTTCTTAGTAAGTTTTTTAACCACAATTTGTTGTTTGCACATGGGGTAATAAACGAAGCCTCCAGATCGTGCGGTTTAAGCGTCAAAAGTGACAGCCATGTAACTCTGTAAAGAAAATTGTTGCTTCTGTGCGTATATTCCTTGATCAACAGAGAACATAACTCTGTCGTCTCGCGTCTGAAGGCCCACATTACTTAGGATGCACCTGGTGACAGAACGTCGAATTCCTTTACATCTTTCAAATGCTTTATCACTTGTATAAGGACATTGTATGATGCATATTGAAGTATGTTATGTAAACTGCCCATGCCTAATGAGACTTCTTTATGAATTAATATATCACATAGTTTCGTCTTCTGGCGTATAAAGAGTACCAACATAGACTATGGTGGAGCTCTCGACCGAGCCTTCTATAATTTCTTATCTTTTAAATATTATACAGTTTTATTGATGGCATTATCTGATGCATTTCATATTACTTGAAATAAATCTTCTTTCATGGGGCCCGGTGTGGCCGAGTGGTCTCAGATGCTTGCTTTTACCGATCACTGCCATGTCACCTTTGTCCACGTTGGTTCGAGCCTCGGGCTCGGCCAATGTGGCTATGTTGGAAAGAATGCCAGTTGCTTCCCATGGGTCGGTGGTTGTTACCGGGGTTTTCCTGTGTTCTTCCTCCATCAGTTATACTGGCCGCTATGCATAGCCTATCTTGCGCTTAGAAATGACGTTAAACCTAAACCAACAACAACCTTCCTTCGTCAGCAGATCACACTACTGAGCATTTTCAAACATAAAGGTTCTTGCATTGCCTTAGTATGTTTGTACAATGTTATCAGAGCTTGACATTTGTACTTCTTCCATGCTTAAATCATCAACCTCCTTAGAAGATAGTAGATAACTGACTGGTGACTAGTAGATAACTGTGTGTTTTTGCTAAATCACTAAGTGTTGATAGTAGATAATTGGTTAGTGGATAGTATATAACAGGGTGCTGGATATTAGGCAACTAGCTGGTTGATAGTAAATAATTAAATATTGTATGGATTATGAGGATGGTAGTTTTGCTTTTAGAAAAGGTTGGAAGGCTGGAGATGTTATAGAATGTGGTAGCAATTTTAACTTCATAAGTGAATTCATAGTGGGGTAAAAGGAGATAAAGATGTTTGTTTTGTTATGAAGCAATTTAGAGTTCTGGTTGACAAAATCAAACTCCTTACATTTAAAAGAATAAAATTAAGGTTCCTAGATATTTCAATCCCAAGACATTTCAACCCGAAAGACAATTCGGCCCGGACATTTCAACCCAAGGACAATTCAACTCCAGGACAATTCGACCCCAACTTAATTTATTGTGTCCTGTGTTTACGTCTGGGTTATATAATATTTCAAAACGGTCAACGATTTGTTTGTTCTATAAACTAGATTAGTCAAATATACTGAAGACGACTGGATCAGCCGTTCAAACTTTACACACAATAAAAGCATGTGTCGCTGTATGAATATTGGGAGAATTTAAACTGGAGCTAAACATCAACAATGTTAATGGTTAAAGAACAAAGTATGTTCGTTTATTATAAGTAATTAAGAGAAATAGATACGGTGCAGTTCTAGTACCAGGTAGACAATCAATCATTTTAACAAATAAATATAACTTAAAAGATATACTAGCTTTTGTATACACGTACGGTGTATGAAACAGAAAGGTATTTAATGGCTTGTGTCATTCATACCTCGTTAATGTATGATTAATACAATTCAGTTAGTATTATACCAAATATATCTAGTCGAAATGTCACAAGAAAATATTTATATTGATGATCTGAATCAAAGTGTGCGTATGGTAAAGGTAATGTAAGTTGTTATGTAAATCGTGTATGTTTGAATCAATTTGGTAATGTTGATTGGATGTCTGTAATTTCCCGTGCTGTGAGATCATACAGAACTTGTTAACCACCTGTGACGACTATGCTATTGGTAGGCTAAACTTTGTCTATATAACTATCAATTATGTAAATTTGTATGACCTCCTTCATACTGGCAAGATATCACTCTGTGCTAAAATACTTTCTTTAAATGTCTCAGGTAAATGGGATAGTCCGGATTGAACAGCATCGACGATAGGAGGGTAGACGATTCTACGACAGTCCACATCTTGTGACGAGAACAGGTGAAGGGAATGAAGTGAACCGCGATTATTTATAGCGGAAGAGCGGATCGAAACGGATTGAGTTCTTTCACCGATCCTAACACGCGTTACAAAATTCAATTATAGTGCAGAGTCTGTCTTCCAAGAGAGCTGCCTGTGCCGTTACATTCCCTATATCGGTGCGCTAGCGTATGTGCGCATTGAATCAATGCGACAGAGTTAGAACATGACGGAAACTAAGAAGACGATGAATTGGGGTGCACCGGCCGTGGAGACTAGAAGTGATGGCATAGCAGCGGCTACCAAAGCAAACACGGTCCTACTTCCAGAAGAGAACGATTTTAATTGGGATTTAGTGGATTTTCTCTCTTCTTCACAAGGATTTGTTCCGGTACCAGCACCTTTGCACCTACTCCTTCTTTACCGTACCTCAAGAATTTTAAACAGAGGCAGAAAGAAGAAATGGAGAAAATTTTTCAACAGCAGAAAGAAGCAGAACAAGCGTTTCTCATTCAACAGAAACAGCGAGAAGAAGAGGCACGAGAGAAAAAGACAGGAAAAAGAAGTAGAGAAGAAAAAAGGTCTACGAGAGAAGGAGGACAGTGAAAGTCAAACCGTGACGGTACTCTTAGACATTTTGGCAGGAGTCTGAAACAACTGTATCAGACTTCTTTAATGCGACCAAAGAGACAAAGACCTTCCCGAGCCAAACAGTCCAATCCCGTCCACACACCTACTACGTCTGAGATACCTACCTTAGTAATCTCTACCAAATCATCAACAGGAGCAGGTCCAGAAGTAGGCCTTGGCCGTGGCAAAGGGATAAGGCAGTTAAAGCTCATCACTTCCCTTTCCTGAGGTATTTTTTAAATAAAAAAACAAACACCCAACAGTCCTTTTCAGGGTCACACATCTCTTTCGAAAAGAGATAGTATTCATTTTGCCAAAATCAATTAAAACACAAGATCCTGTTTTTTCCCCATGATGGACGTGTGTGAGTGCGCGAGTGTAGGTCCATATTCTAAAAAATCAAAACTAAGAGACGTTTAAAAAGTTCATTTTTCTTCTTTTTATTTGTTCACTCTCTCCCTTTTTTGAATTTCTTCAGTCATGGATTTTTCCTCTTCTTCCTCACTTTCTTCTCGTCTTCTTTTCGTCTCTTTCTGGACGTGTCTGGGTTCTTTCTTTTTCCTGTTCGGAACCCCTTTCTATCTTCTGCTCCTGTTGTTTCTAAGGGCAGTCTGAAGACCACTGTCCTTTCTCTTGACAATGATAACAGGTATCTTGACTTTTGTCTCTTTTGACGCTTGTCGTCCTTTGACGTTGTGGACATTCAGACGACATTTGCCTTTTCTTCTGACAGCTATAGCAAGTATCTTGAGTTTTGTCTCGAAAGGAGGGGGAGTAGTTAGTCGGCTTCTCTGAAGAAAACCTTCGTATGACACCTCGCAAAGCTCTGATCAGAAATTCGATCTGTGTTGGCTCTTCCATCTTTCTGGTAGGATTGAAAGTGAAATGAATACTTGGAGGGAAGACACTGACTCTTTATATAGGGAAGACACTGGCCTTACACTGATATAAAAGGGACCATTGCGTTTAAAATGTAGTCATTGACTGTTTGCACTTAAGATGAAACGATCGCATCATTTCGTGGAGAAAGGAGAAGAAAGTAAGAGACAGAAACGTGACCTATCGCCTCGCACAGTAGCTGAAGTTTTGGCTCAAATTCATGCCTGCGATTTCGAAGACGACATGAGTGAGCCAGAATCCAGGCCCAGAGAGTCTACACCAAACCAAAGTCCAGCCTCAGTAACACCTGAAAAGTACTACCACATTCGAGAGACGGACAACGTTCCTATAGAAAATTCAGAACCACGGCCTACACGTACAAGGTGAAGTTTAAAGAATTCCAGTCCGATGAACCGTTGGAGAAAACAAAAGATTTCATCACCGATGTGTGGGATTCTTTGTTAACCACACTGAAACGACAATGTGAAGCCAAAGAAGACGATCGCTTGACACTCTCCATTTTATCACGACAGTCTGAAGTCCCCTGTTTGGATTGGGTTTAGCAGGCCAGCAGAACTGACACCTTCTAAAGTCATCGACAAGATTCAACACGTAAAGCAATCCAACAAGTTTCACATAACCTATGGAAAAGCGATACTGTAAATGGCCCACGTTTCTCTTCCCAAAGGGACCGGACTCGAAAAGGTGTTATTAGTTGACGACCTTCGAAGCACCAAAACGAGTCTCTTTCAAATTAACAACCCTCAAGAGAAGATGTGTTTATCCCGTGCTATCTTGTTGGGACGAACGTATGCTAACAAGAACGACACGGCAGAATAGAAAAGAGCATGGGACAACATTCGAAAATCGAACCGAGCCAAACAACAAAGAGAAGGAGAACTCTTGTTACAACAAAATGCAAAAATTGCAAGACATCTTAGCTCCACGCTACACCTTGAAAGTACACTCTCAATAAGTGCGTGGACCTCTGTTGTTTCGAGGCAAAAAGTTCCAAGGCGGAAAATACATTCACGTCTATCATCACGATGAACATTTTGATGGCATTACCAGTATCACCGGATTCCTGGGATACATATATTTTCTGAGAAATGTGACTATGGCTATAACAATCGAGAGCAACACAAGCATTGTGGATCGAAATGTAAGGGATGTTTGGCCTCTAAACCCTGTCTTGACGAAGGACAACAACGAGTGCATTGCCCAACTTGTCAGTGCACTTTTTTCAGCCCAACCTGTTACTAATAACATCAGAAGATGCAAGGTTCACAGCGGAAAAGTGCTTGCCAACTCCTGAGATTGTGCCCTACTTGTGGACAAGGCATACGTACCAATAGTGCCAAGGCACAGGTATGTCGAGGAAAGAAACGATGTCACATTTGTCACCAAATCGTGGACTTGGAACACGAACGCTACATTCAAAAATACTAACCACAACAGAGGAAGAGGAAGATGACCAGAAGAAGAAAGGAAATTTCATCTTTTTCGATTTCGAATGCATGCAAGAGACCGGCATTCACATTCCTAATTTCTGCGTGGCTCATCTGGCATGCGTAACGTACATCCAAGAATCTATCTTTAGTCATTGTCCGCACTGTAGCAAGATTCCAGGAGGACGTGAAAAAAATCTTTCGAGGACCGAACACGCTGGTCGATTTTGCCCAATGGATCTTAGAACCCATCAACGAAACCAAGTGGAACCAAGAGGACATCGAACGTTACGGAGATTGCCATCGCTATCCACGGTGATGGCTCACAATTTCTCGGGATACGATGGACAGTTTCTTCTGAAATACTATACGGAACAAAGCACCGAAAGTCCAAAAGTGACTTTGAACGGAGCCAAAATTATTTCCATGCAAGTGGGACAAGTGCAGTTTAAAGATTCGATGAGTTACTTGGCCATGCCTTTGAGCCGAATACCTAAAACGTTTGGAATGACAGAAATGGCCAAAGGCTATTTTCCGCACTTTTTCAATACCGAAACCAATCAACACGCCGTTCTACCCCTTTTGCCTGACGCTTACTACTAATACCCCAACAACATGCGCACCGAACAACGAGAAGCTTTCTACACTTAGTACCACATTCACTCCTCGGACTCCATCGACTTTCAGGAATAAATGTTAAAGTATTGTCGTACCGACGTGGAAAATTCCAAGAATTATTCATGGAACACGGAGGAATAGATCCTTTGAAACAAGCCTGCATCATTGCTAAAGCGTGTTCCTTAGTGTACTGCAAACGATTTATGCCCGAAACACCCTGGCTGTTATTCGTGCTCAAACGACGAACTTTGTCAAAGGTCAATACTCGGACAAAACTCTACGCTGGCTACATTACATGTGCGACAAGGAAGACAAATGGATCGATCATGCCCGAAACGGAGGAGGCGAAAAGACCATCGGATGGCTGGGACTTAGTAAACCAAGATCGTGCACGACTTTAACGGTTGCTTATTTCACGGTTATCCCATCTGTTACCCTCAACGTGACACTAAAAATCAGTTTTTACAACGTACCATGGAAGACTTGTACGAGGCCACTTGTCAGCAGCGCTTGAAATTAGAGTATCAAAAATACCAAGCGGTGGAAATGTGGAAACACGAGTACGTCTGAAAACCGATCCGGAGTTCAAACGCATTGTGGAAAGTTACAAGTTGGTGGACCCTCTCAACCCGTGAGACAGTTTGTATAGAGGACTGACCAATGCCATCTGTTTGCTGTACTACGCCGAGGAGGAGAAAGGAGAAGAAATCAAATACTTGGACGTATGTTCATTGTATCCTTACGTGTGCAAATACGGTCGCTTCTCCACAGGGTACCCGCAATTGCTGACGGAACACATCGACCTGGACAACATTCGACAATACGAAGGATTGATTAAATGTAAAGTCTTGCCTCCTACAGACTTGTACCATCCGGTTTTACCTCACCATTGCCAAGGAAAACTGATGTTTCCTTTGTGTCGCACCTGTGCTGAAACATGCAACCAAGACCAACCTTTTCATCACACTCAGGAAGAGAGCGCCTTAACACGAACGTGGGTCAGCGTGGAATTGTTTAAAGCTTTGGACCTGGGATACCAACTGTTATAAGTGTACGAAATTTACCACTTTCCCAAGACAGAACGGTACCACAAGGGTGATGAAACTCAGAAAGACATTTTCGCAGACTAAGTGGATGCTTTTTTGAAACTATAACAAGAAGTCAGCGGCTATCCTTCCTGGTGCCACACTCCCGAAGACCAAGAGAAATTCAAAGGAAAATACTTGGAGCAGGAAGTCATCACTTTAGACCACGTTGAGAAAAACAAAGGAAGGCGATTGTTTGTTAAAGTGATGTTAAATTGCTTGTGGGGCAAAATGGCACAACAACCGTGTTTACCCAAGACGGTGTATTTGTCCGATCCTTTCCGCTACTACCAGATGATTCACGACAAAACCAAATACAAGAAACACGTGGACGTCCTTCGTGAAGACTTGATCTTAGTCAATTACTTAGAAGAACTTGACTTTGGTGAAGCCGACGAATTTAGAAATGTCATCATTGCGGCCTTCGTGACGGCCCATGCTCGCTTAAAATTGTACGAAACTTTAGAACTGTTAGGAGATCGTGTGTTGTATTTTGACACAGACAGTTGCATCTCTATCGATCGCCTAGGTCACCGGCACCCTGACATCGAAGGAGACCGTTTAGGAGCCTGGACGGACGAGCACCCCGACGACAAAATTCTAAGTTTTGTATGTGGCGATCCCAAAAATTACGGCTACGAATACCGGGATAAACAAGGAGAAGCGCACAACAGAGTATAAAGTCAAAGGATTGACTCTCAATTTTCGCACCAGTCAAGTGGTGACCTTTGGGGTATTGAAAGAAGCCTTGCAGTCTGGAGAGGATCAAGATTTTAAGGTGACCACCTATCAACCTCACAAGATTTTACGTTTAGCCACATACCAAATCGTCAGTCGACCTTTGGAAAAAGTGTATCAAATCGTGTACCAGAAGCGAATGCGGCTGCCCAACCGCTTCACTTTGCATTAAGGACACACTGGAATAAAATGGTCCCAAGACGATGGCCACATGAAGGATGACTTCGACACAGCAAGAATCGATCAAGGGACCCACTGATAACTCCAAGTTCAAACAATACAATTTTCCTGTCTTCTTGCCTGGCTATTGTGATTGTGCTAGTCAATTGGGAACGTTTCAAAATGGCCAACGGATAGGGAAGGATTACCTACTTCGAATGTTTTAGCTAGAACAGGATTTATCTACCTGGAACCTGAGACTGGATTGGGATACGAAGTACAGTGTTTCAGTTGTGGTCTGAGGTTGCATATGGATCGATGTATCTATAAAGATTCAGCTATTCTAGAACATACTCAATGGTCTCCGCACTGCCCTTACCTTTTTATGGCCTTTCCACCGAATACACTTCGGCACAGGTATAACGGTACCTTAGAGAAGATAGTACCATTGTCCAGGAAGAATTCCAAAACTAGGCATAACAAAGGAACGATTTACAAGCTCGAGACTTCATTACGACTAGTATAAAAAGGGAAAACGTCCAAGAACGATAGTTAATTGTGACTACAAACACAAAGCGAGAAAGATGAATACTTTTAAACAGACAACACCGTTCAGGTTCGGTGATTCTCAAGTGGAGTGCGATGCTGTGCCTTGCGATGGCAGGGATGCCGTACGATGTGCCCCCAGCTATTCAGTACCTCATCATGGGAACGTTGCTATGACTACTACTACTACTACTACTACTACTACTACTACTACTACTACTACTACTACAATCCCTACCATGGAAAGTGATGCTGTGCGTGTCAAACCTGATGAATGCGAAAGCGATGCCACTCGTTATCGTACATCTTTTCACTTTATTGGTTTTCATTGTTGATGTCATCCTCCACGTGAAACCATACGATTAATACCCAAATGATGTCATCCGACCCTGAGCAAACTTCTACGGATTTCACCGTACCCTCATCGATATGAACCTATGAAAGAAGAATATTCGATCCCAGTGCGTTTGCCTGAATACTGCGACTTTGCAAGTCGATTCCGAACCTTGCAAGGAAAGTGGCCTAAATATCTGGCAGGACCTATCCCCCAAGAATTAGCCAGAGTCGGATTTATCTACTTGGGCGAAGGTGATAAAGTCAAGTGCTTCAGTTGCGGTGTGTCACTTCACCAGTGGGAGCAGAAAGATTCCACTTACCTGGAACATGTTCGATGGTCTCCGCACTGTCACTGCCTACATTTAGAGGGATCTTAGAAATCTCTGGATGGATGCTTTACAAGAGAACATTGGTGGTTTGATTGTGGAATTGAGAGGACGCATTTACCGAGAGTTTGTCAAAATACAAGTTCAACGAAAAGAACAATTGCATCCGTTACGTCACCAATATTGGAACCACTGGTACCTGAATGCTATAAGAGGACTGATTCATTTGAAAGTGTTCCAGTGGTCAGACATTGTTCAACTGAACGAGGACCAGAAGACATTGGTTGCTACTCATCCTGCTTCTTACAGGCTAGCCATACTACGCCGAATTCCAGAGGAAGAGTAAGAGGATTACCAAAATCTTTTACACGGACTAATCTTGGTTCGAGAGGAAACATCTGTGCGACGTGTGGCGTGTGAGTTAGTGGCTAAACAATTTGGATTTACCACTTGAGTACGATCAGTTTTGTGCAAAATTACATTTATTACCTCCGACAAAAGAAAGACATTGCTGTGAATGACTAGTTTAGAAGAGTACATTCAGAATCTACCTCTGGAACTGAGAGAACGCATTTAGCGTCAAAATACAAGCCCAACGCAAAAAAAACAATGGAATCCTTTATGTCACCGATGTTGGAACCACTGGTACCTGCATGGTATAAGAGGACTGATTCATTTCAAAGTATTCCATTGGTCAGACATTGATGAATCCTACTTACAAGCTGACCATAGTACACTGAATTCCAACAGAATAGTTAGACGATTACCAAAATCTTTTACACGAACAAATCTTGGTTCAAAAGGAAACTTCTGTGCGACGTGTGGTGTGTTAGTGACTAAACAATTTTTTGGTAAGGTACTGAAATAAAACCTCTTCTGTTCAAAACAGTGCGTGTATTATCTTAAGCAAAAGAGGGTATAAAAAAAACTGGCTACCATTCCACGACCGTTAACATTAGTGATACAACAGATTCCATGGAAGGAAGTCAATGCTAGTATTCAGACTGTGGTGCATTACCAAGTCTTTTTACGAGCAATGTATCCAATGAATTTGGGCCGTTGTGTGGTGTGTGTCTTACTGACTTGCTTTCTAGGATTTCGTTTACCAGCCGATTTCTTGTGGACTCAGTACGATCTGTACTGTGAGGTACCATCCTCGAAAGACCATTCCGGGAGGACCTTGTTTGACTGTGCCAAGTATAGAAACTCTAAGAACATTACAAACTGTCCCTAGGACACCAAAAATATCGTACAGTGACTTGTTTCTATTCCACTTTGATCGTTTTGATGTGTATTTTGTCCATGTACTTAACCATTTGGCTTTTATGTATTTTAGTCTTTCATGTTCCATTTTAAAAATGTGTTGCAATAAACGTGTCCTGAAAAAGGTATAAAAATTCTTGTCTTGTCTGTCTTCGTTTCAGAAGTGACATTTCCTGCACTATGGATACCTCTGTTGTTTCTGCTCCCTCTTCCACTACTTTCAAAGTCATCGACGAAAACTTAGACTGTGCCAATTGGGAGGCCTTGTATCTTCGCCATCCCTTTAACATGTTAATTGCTGCACCAAGCGGTTCAGGCAAAACCGAATTTGTCAAACGTTTGATCGAACATAAACATCATTTGATCGATCGTCCATCTCAACGTATCGTGTGGTGTTACAAAAAGTGGCAATCGGCGTACACCCTCCTGCGAGAAAGTCAAGGCGATTCCATCGTGTTTGTGGAAGGCATTCCTGGCATTCCAGATCCCCGTCAAACTCATCTGGTCATTTTCGACGACATGTTAGGAGAAGACGAAGAAGAAATTAAACTGTGGTTTAAGCGCAAAGGGCTTCATCGTAATGCCAGTGTCATTTACATCACCCAAAATTTGTTTCAACAAAGTAAAGCCCGTCGCACCATCAGTCTCAGTGCTCATTACATGGTCTTGTTTAAAAACCCTAGAGATAAATCGTAAGTGCAAGTGTTAGCCAAACAGTTAGGAGCTCTTTGGCTGACTCATGCGTACGACGATGACACTCAAACCCCTCACGCCTATTTACTTGTGGATTTAAAACCCACCCACCCCGATTATTTGCGATTTTGCACATATCTGTTTTACCACTGGTGCCAAGACGGGACGGCCCGTCGTGTACACGTCCCCGTCGACTTAACAATAATAAAAAAAATCTATAAAAACCTCGGAATCTTTTCGTCTGCCTCACACATCGTCAATATGACATCCCTTCAGTCTCTTCTTCCCGTCAAATTGATAAAAACCCACAAATACGTGCTCGTGTCTTAGAAGCCAGTCTCAGAGAAGTCATGCAATGGTTTACGGTCACAGCACGTCAATTACTGCAAGGCATCATTCACATTCCACATCAAACCAAACGCTTTCTTGACAGAAACAAAGTAGCCTTGACGCAATTGGCAGATCCTCGCATCGACACTTAAACCAAAAAGCAAATCATTTTGAAACCTGGAGGTAGCGGTTCTGTAGGAGGTGTCATCATTCGCTCCCTCTTAAAATGGGATCCCAATGCCCCCAAAGTCCTCTCCAAGAACAAAGCCACTCCCCGACCCAATCGGACCCAGAAGGAAAAGAGCAGTGGTGTCAAGACCAGGTCACAGCCTCAGAAAAAGTAAAGTCCCCAGAAAAAGAAAAATAATAGCCCCAGAAAAGACCCCAGAAAACAGCTTCATCCCGCAAGAGAGGTACTTCGGCCAGGGTGCAACCTTACATCCCCAAACCGCGAACTGCAGCGACGGTGACCGCGTCTCCAGCAGCCTCAGGTTCTTCCACTTCTCCGTTGCTGGTAATGCCAGCCAAACCCAATTTGGCATCCGTTGTTCCTAATTTGATGAAACAATGGAAACCCGTGTCTCCAAAAACTTCTCCTCCAGCAGTGACACTCTCCTCCTCTTTAGCTGCAGTGGCACCTGCTCACAAAGTACCTGCCCCCAAAATCAAACTCCAAGAGAGATCTGGCATGTTATAGAGTTTACTGGATTTATCCATGGAAGAACAGTCCCGATTTAGTTCGTTTGCGAACCCCTTCACGACGCGTGATGCCTGTCATCAAGTTGATACGACGTAAAGACCTGAGGCAAACGATGGGAATCAGTGTTTTTGTGCTCCTGAAGGCAAAAAGATGTCCCCTAAAAGAGGTGCACACCACCATCGTCGTTCTCCTGTCCAAAAAGGAATAGGAAAAAGAAAAGGACAGTCTCGTCATCCGAAAAAACGCTTAGCCAAGCATCGACGTCTACCCCAGAAAAGACACAGTCGTCTAAAGAAAAAGAGGAGCAACCAAAGGGGAGGATTGTTTGGTGATATAGGAAAAAATGTCGTCATAGTTTTGACGAAACGACAGTCCAAGAATTCGTCAAAAAGACTGGTTACACACCATTCGACCTACTCCAAAAATACGATGAAAGGGCATGTGTCAAGTCGTTGACGTCAGAGTATTTTTTGTATGTACCTCGGAACAAACAAACAAACAAAGATGTCACCCCAGAAGCCATCCCTCTTCCACCCCCAAAGGAAAGAAACGGAAAGGACTGCCTCCTCGGTTAGCAAAACATTGGGACGTGCTGTCCATCCTGTCCAAAGCCCCATCCACCCATGCGAAAAAAATTATTCAAACTGCCTCCAAAGACGTAATCGATACCGTGTGCGAATGTTGTCTGAATGTCTTGAAAGGAACGATACCTTTGTCTCCACATCAGAAAGAATGCTTAGCCAAGCATCGACATGTTCTTCACCAAATGGTCCGAAAGAAAATACCCATCCGTCAAAAGAAAAAGATGTTGGTACGACGCGGAGGATTTGTGCACCTGTTTTTAGCACCCATACTCAAAGCCACATTGGCACCCCTGATTACAGGACTCGTGGGAGCTTGCTTCAGAAATGGCTCAAAGATAAAAGGATTAACAATATAAAATGAGGTCTGTGGAGTCAAAAGATCTCTGACGTGACCTATGGAATCTGCTGGAAGGACGAAAACTGGCTTTAGTGCCTTACAAACGATGGATGGAATTCCATCGTTGGCAAGAACAACGGACCCCACATTTTCTTCCCAATCCTCATTTGACCCAGATGTCCCAGTTACAACATAAATTATTGCAATCGTTGATGGATCGCAGCGATTAGTCATAAACGGAAAAATCGCAACGGTACGGGCAAGTGTTGCAACGACTTCAACTCTTTCCCCAGAAAGTTTAAGACAAAACAGCTCCACCTACTCTGAAAAAATGTAAGATCCTGATGAAAAGTCCATCACCATCACCAAGACCACCACTTACCAAGACAGACGCAGCCCTACGGATGCCTGAGGAAGAAGAGGCAGGAGAAGTCTTTCAAACACCGTCAGCAGCTCCCATTCCTAGTAAGATTGCAGCGTCCTTGTTGACCCCTTCCCCCACACTCCAACGAGAAGAAATTAAAGCTTGGGTTTAAAAGACGATGTCCACTCCTCCTTTGACAGAAGTCAAAAAGAAAGAAAGGAAACCAGAAGTAAAAGAAAAAGGAAGACAAAAGCCATCCCATTACCACCACCACCACCACCACTACCCTCGACTTCTACTCCCGTGGCACATTGGGCAACTAAAGCCGTTTCCAAACCACCACCTCACCCCTTTCAGAGTAGGATCATTGAAGAGTGTGTGACATATTAAACAAAGTCCTGATGGAGAATGTGTTAGCCACCATTTACTACGATCCATCCCATCCTGCAGGGTACGGAGGAGTTCAGAAATTGTATCGTACTGCCAAAACCTGACTCAAAAGTGTCCGTTTACCTCAAGTGCAATTATGGTTACAAAAACAAGCCACGTACACCTTACACAAACCCATTCGACAAAAATGTCCAGAAGTCGCACCCGAGTGGAAGGCATCGATCATCAATGGCAAGCTGATTTAGCCGATGTCTCTCATTTGGCCACCTACAATCAGGCTACAAATATTTGTTTTGTGTCATCGACGTCTTTTCTAAATTTGTCTGGTTCGTGCCATTGACTTCCAAATCGAGCATTGAGTTAGTGCGAGAACTAAAACTAGTGTTGAAACAAAGTGAGCGTCACCCTCTTCGATGGCAAACCGACAAAGGCACCGAATTTCTGAACCAACCTTTCCAAAAAGAATTAAAGAAACGAGACATTCCTTTTTTCAGCACCGAGAAGCCCGAAGCCAAAGCCAGAATTGTGGAACGTTTTCAACACACCTTGAAAGAATGCATGTGGAAATATTTTACGCATCAACACACTCTCAAGTACATCGACGTCTTACCGCACCTGGCACAAGCCTACAACCAATCTTACCATCGGAGCATCGGATGTACTCCCTCCAAGAAGTTACTCCCGACAACGAATTGACCGTCTTTGAGCGCCTGTTTGGTACGTCCCAGACGGGAGGTTGGGTGCGCATTGGCAAAATCAAACGCACTTTCGACAAAGGTTACTTACCCAACTGGACCACCGAATTGTTTCGTGTCACTGGACGAGTGCTTGGCCGTCATCCTGCCGTCTATAAATTGGAAGACATGAACGGGGAAGTGTTAAAAGGAACGTTCCACTTGCCCGAGTTACAACGCGTGACCAAAATAGAAGACGAAGTGTACGATATGAAAAGCATTCTCGATCGAAGAACCCGTAAAGTGGAACAACGTCGTGTCAAAGAAGTCAAAGTACATTGGAAAGGATATCCGCCGAGTTTTGACTCTTGGATCGACGCTTCGCAAGTCATCGACTATAAAAAGAAGTGACCATCATGCCTTTCAACACAGGCTCAACCACCACAGCAGTGACCACTCCTTCACCCAGTTCTTCTGTGCAAGAGCTACAAAAGCAAACCTTGTCGGTGTGGTGTGGAGAACGTGTGCCTAAAACGCGAATCGTCTTTTTCTGCCAAATCTTAGTAGTGTATTGTGTCATCTGTGCTGCCATTGCCAATTTGAGTTTTCAACAAGGAGACAAACAATTTTGGACCATTTTACTGAGCATCGGTTACCTTCTTCCCAGTCGTTCCATAAAATACCCTAACGGTCACAACGGGAGTCTTGCGCCTAAAGTCAGTCACCCTCTCAACAGTCACCACTCAAACAACAACAATCCTCTTTTAGACACTCCTCTGACCTCCAGTGACCTCTCGGACAGCAGAACTCTGGAATTATGAACAACCAATTTTACTTAACGTTACCCACTGACAGTTCCATGGATGTGTTTCCCCACAATACTTTGTGCTGTTTCACTGTCAAATTACCTCAGACCATCCAATTGGATCAAGAATCCCATTGGGAGGAGGCTTTGGTCGAAATCATTCACCCCACACAAATCCCAAACCTTACCGAAAATCAAAGGAATTTTTGGGTCGAAATCAAGAATATACAAGTACAAGAAAACTTGGATAAAACCGATCCTGGTTTTTACCAATCCAAAAAACCATCACAGACTAATTCTCCCCTAAACATCTATGAGATGAAAATTCCAGAAGGCTATTATTTTAATGGTCAACATTTGGTGGAAACGATTGCCACTATTTTTGACACTCAGTTTGGCACCCTCGAGTATCATAAAGTGGCTCGTCGCCAATTGATGAAATTTACGGATGGCCAAAAGTTGTCCATCACTTTTAATCCCAGTTTATTTTGCATATTGGGTGGAGAGAATATCACCTTATCTAATGGTCATGTTTCCCCTGACATCAGCATTTTTAGCAAGGGCCGATTTTTAAAGTTATTTCGTCGGCCGGTAGAATTAAACGAAGGATTGAATTTGATCGTTGTGTTCTCCTATGTGGTGGAGTACAACGTGGTGGGACACACAGCCTCACCGTTACTGCGTGTCATTACTTTCAAAGTGGATTCTGCCAAAACCAATGACGAGGAAGATGGAAACACGTATCACTTTCACCGCGAGTTTGTACATCCTCATTATCTACCCGTCAGTAAGTCATATTTCGACACCGTGAATATTGCTCTAAAAGGAGATCTGGGACAAAATAAGCAATTCTCCAAAGCGAATGTCACGATGAAACTCCATTTTCGAAAACGATTATCTAACTGCTTGTAATTCATGTATCCAGAGTACCGAGGAGACCCTCGAAGCGAGGACATGGTTTAGGAGATATGCTGAAATCGACCTTTCGTTCGGTGGCCCCCGTCTTGAAACCAATGATGACACGGGGTTTGTACGCCTTGAAGGATGCAGCTTTGACGCAAGGCAAAGAACGTGTCCAAAATGTCATCATCGACAAACAAAATCCCGAAGAAGCTTTCTTGAGAGCAGGCAAAAATGTATTGCTTCAAACGCGCAAAGACAGTTTGGGTCGACGAGAAACTCCTATAAATGCTCTGGACACTGCAGAGTCAGGCATTCCTGCTTCCCTGACGCCACAGCAAATACAAGGCAGAAAGAGACGACGACGAAGACACCTGTCCAGAGGACATACCACACCCAGAGCTAGAAAGACCAGGAAAAGAAGAACCGTCCTAGAACTAGATGTTTTTGATTATTAAATTACAGAAAAATTCATGCACTCAGAGTCTTGCGCATGTTTCAAGTCGGAACTGGATCTGTTTACCATGCTACCCACCATGATGACGATGCAAGAATCCAAATGGGTAGAATTTCATCCCGTCTCCTCTTTGACGGATTCAGCTCCCATCGAGTTTGAAATCAAAGGACAGCCCGAAGATTACATCGATCTGAATAGCAGTTACTTGTACTTGAAAGTCAAAATGATCAAAACAGGCGACAATCCTGCTCTACCTGCTGATGCCAGAGTAGCTCCCGTCAACAATTTCATGCATTCCTTGTTCAGTGGAGTGGATTTGTACTTGAGTAACAAACTGGTCAGTAGCAGCATGGACACTTTCCCTTACCGAGCGTACCTCGAAAATCTCTTGACTTGCGGAAAAGAAGCCAAGAACACTCATCTGGATGTTTGTGTGGTATGAAAACCTGACGCATTGGGCAAAACCAGGTTCAACAGCACCACGATTGCTGGGGACGACCAAAATGTGCGATTTATCGAGCGTCGGAAGAAAATCCTGCAAGGACGTAGTTTAGAACTGATGGATCGCTTGCATTTCGACAGATTGAATCTCAGCAGTACCGCTTTCCATTTGATGGCCCATGCCGACGAGTACAAAACCAAAATCGAAGAAGCCAAACTCTCCGTACATCGCGTGGAAGTGTTACTTAAGGTGGGAAACGACATCAGTCACACTTTAAGCAGAACGACCGCCAAATATCCGATACGACACGTGGAAGTGAGAACCTTCACGATTCCCGCTAAACAGCGATCCGTGATCGAAGATCATCTGTTCCAAGGACAGTTATCCACACGTTTAATCATTGGCATCGTCGAGAATGCAGCCTTCAACGGAGCCCTCAATCC
Organism: Megalonaias nervosa; assembly: GCA_016617855.1. NCBI lineage: Eukaryota > Metazoa > Mollusca > Bivalvia > Unionida > Unionidae > Megalonaias > Megalonaias nervosa. The sequence continues at coordinate 9,617 of JAECUM010026068.1, read as the reverse complement.
AAATCCTTTCTTCTTTCATCACTTCAACGTGTCCAAAATCAAGTCAGTTGCGATGGCAAAACCTTGTGTACCAGACCTTTCGAACCTGACTTTTCTCCCGAGAAGAATTACTTGAGGTTGTACTTGTCCCTGTACGAAGCCACCGGACAGTTAGGGACTAACACCAGTCACGGCATTACGTACGACGATTATGCAGGAGGTTACGCTTTGTGTGCTTTTGATTTCACTCCTGACCAAGGCAGCGAGAACGAACATTTCCACCCTATAAAATCCGGTCAGATTCGTGTGGAACTTCAGCTTGCAAACCTAGCCCCTGATGAAACGGTGAACGTCATCTTTTATGCCGAATTTGATTATTCTAGACTATTAGAAGCTATGGAAGACTCTTATCCCTCTTTGAATGGTGGCGAATCTTTGAAAATGGAATGGGATGATATGGTGGAAGCACAACCAGCCACCAAAAAAGACGGAGACGAAGAGGACATGGTGGTCATATCCAGATATCCAGACCAAGATGAACATTTAATTTCCTGTTTTGCTAAACATCTGGCAGAAAACATTACAGCATTGATCAAGAAAAATTGCTATGGACGTCAAAAACAATCATCCTAGTTAAAATGAACACGATAAATGCCTGATGATGAGTCAAGAAGAAAAATTCGACGAATATCTGGCGGACTCTTCGGGTTTCATCTCGGAAGAAGCAGTGTTGCATCAGTGGTATAAAGGCTTGCGTGATCATTCTTGCCCTCCATTGACTGCTCTAGAGATCCATCGCATCGAATCTATCTTGGCCCAGAATAAGAAGACGAAGCGAAGAGACCATTACTTGACAGTGATTTTCAAGCAAAACGTCAGGATTGAATTGATGACTTATCATTACCTTTTGAAAAACAGTTAGTACACCACTTCTTGGAATCCTGTCGTGTGCGCTAAAGATGAACTGCCTCATCGCAAACCTAAAGGCCATCAAGCTTATGTCATCAACAAGAACGACAGTCATTTCCCGGCAACCCACTGGGTAACCGTCTACTTTCTCCACGATGCCTGTGTGGAGCATTTTGATTTGTATGGATTACCGCCTTTGGAGGACGACATCATCGACTTTATGAGAAGAAATGCCGAGACGACTGGCTCCAATAATGTGAAATTACAAGGCACAGATTTCATGGTGTGCGGACAATATTGTGTGTATTTTCTTCATCAACGCAGTCTTGAATATCCCTTAAAACATTTAGTGACTTATTTTGATTGTGACTCTTCTAGAAACGATGAAAAAGTAGATAGATGGTTTTGTGATCTTTATGGATATCTCTTGTCTTTAGCTAGGAAACATAGTGTACATCAATGGCCCAATGACTTCTATCCGTGGAAGTCTAACTTGACTTCACAACGTTGTCAACCTTGTCAAAAAGGTGTTCTTTGAATAAAATGTGTCATTGTTGTCTGTTTGTTGGTTGAATAAAAATATTATCTTTTGGAAAAATTGTCTGTGGTTTATTTTTAAAAAATTTATCATTATCCATGCTCTTTGACTTCTGTCTGTCCCTCACCATGAAATAAGCTATATAGCGTTCCGACTCCCAAAAAACCGGAGGGATGTTTTCTATCGCGTCCGCCCTTGAGACATATAAAGCGTGTAAGTCTCCAGTCTGACCATCCATTAAATATTGGAGGTGTTTAAAGACGAAATCAACAAGGAGCAAGAAGATTGGACGGAGAAGTACAGACTTCAGAAACAGCAGAGAGAACAGCAACAGCAGCAGGAACCAGACAGGTTTTATTGTCTGGCGTGTGGACACGAAAGCGTTCTCCTTCTCCTTCCGCAGACGCAGACCCTATCCTGTTGGAAAGCCTGTAGCAAGACGGGGACGCAATCTTAGACGATAAGAGATTGCCATAAGCCCTTCAACAAAACAGCCCCTTTCAGGGCTACCACAGCAATATAGAAAAGAGATACTAGCTAAATTGCCAATCATATAATTGTGTGTGTTTGTCTGTAAGTTAAAAAAATACAAGTGGGCCTATAAACACTTCGTTTCCCTGACTTGTGAGATAGTCTATGTGTTTTTTATATGTAGGAGTAATCATAAAGTGTGTTTGTAGGTAAACAGCCAACGTGAGTGTTTCTTTTAGGTCAGCGCGTTCCATGTGTTTTGATTATGATATGGGTATTGTTAGTTGTTGTGTAAGGGGGATGTTTTTCTTCACGTCCGTGCTTCCGACATATAAATCGCAGCGTTCGTCAGTCTGTCTACCCATCGTCAACGAGACAACATGAGTAGACTAACCAAGCTGCTTGAACTCTATATGCACCTGGAATATGCCCGGCGCCTCCTGGACGAGCTGGCCATGGAGGCCATTGCAGAAAGTGCCAATGATAGAAGAGAAGGAAGAGGAAAAAGAGAAGAAAGAAGAGGAAAAGAAGAGAGAGAGATCCTACCTCACCTTATACTTAGACCTGTGTGTGAGGTCAAGCCTGAGGTGAGGACACCTCCACAGCCACTACCAGCACCACAGCCACAAGAACGTCAGCCACATCCACAAGCACTACCACCAGTACCAAGTACCGCTGTCCCCCAGCTGGACAACTGGAAGGAGAAGTTAGAGAGACAGCAGTAAGAGTGGGGAGCCTCAGCGTCGGTAGGAGATAAGGAGACCTCATCATCCCAGGCTGCAGAATAGAAGACAGAGGGAAGTCTTCACTATCCGTCAGAGTAAAAACTGGGATGATTAGGCCACTCAAGCCCCCTCTGCACACCCAACCAGACAAATCAATTGGGACACTGACTGGAGTAGACATTGCGTGTGTGGGGCCAGACCTGGGAGATGTCATCATTAACCAGGTGTATTTGGAGTTTAAAAAAACAGCTCTTCTCAGGGCTAACCAGATCTCTAGAAAAGAGAGACTGATCAAGTTGCCAATCATATAATTATGTGTGTGTATATATGTTTGTGTGTATGTGTGCACGCGTACGTTTGTTTGTGTGTGTGTGTGTGTCTTTTTCCCTTAACAAACCCTTGTACCTAAAGTAAATAATATTTGTGAATTTGGAGTAGTGTGATCATACACACTAACTACTTTGCTGATGTGATTGTAGGTAATGGTGTGATTTGTATATAAAAACTTTCCTTCTCTACTATGTATTGATAGAAAGTATAGTGGTTTTGTTAGTATTAGTGTGTTGTTTTGTATAAAAATTTATTTTAGGTTCGCACTCTCATCACTGTGGATTATTTGGTAGGTGATATGGCTAGTTTCCTTCACGTCCGTGCTTGAGACATATAAAGTGGCACGTTCGTCATTCGCGCAATTCAACATTGAATAACAAAAATGGCCAGCAACATGGTGAAGATGATGAAATTGCAAGAGGTAGTGGATACAGTAGGCATGGTGAAGGAAATGTTGGTTAGGATGCAAAATTTTTTAGTCGATTTTTGATGTGATAGATTGATGTCCATCAATCTATGTTTGTGTCCTATGTCTCTGTCTCTGTTTCTATATTCTGTCTCTATATGTCCCTAGAATAGCGCGTATTCAAGTCAGTCCCCTTTCCCACGCTGTTCCGTCTGATTGAGGTCAGCCACTTGCAACATTGTTGCCATTGTCCAGTGTCAAGACTCAATATTCCATGTTAAAGTCCCCTTGTCCCGAGAGTGGCCCACAATGTTAAAGTCTCATTGTCCCCAGAGTGGTTATGACCCAATTTAACATTGTCCAACCATTGTCCCTAGGGTGGCCCCATACACTGCTAATGAAATCTTTCTTAACTGTACAAACTAACGTTTACGCCCTCTGAAGTCTTTAGTCACAGTGTACAAGCCAGGACGTTAGATTCAACATATGTTATTCTTCCACTAGGCCAGGTAATGTTATCGATTGGTGCCTTTTCATGGTTGTGATCCAATAATTCTCCTATTGCATTGTAATAATTTATTTTTTTATCAGTTTATTTCCTTAGCTTATTAGTCTTCTTTATGCTATTGTCCTGTCACACGCAGCAGATTTACCTTTTGTTCGACATTCTGAATATTTATGTTATTTTTCTCCAGCTGATTCCGCATGCGCAGAATGACGTTAGCAACATAGGCAACAAAAGAGGTACAAAAAGCGATATAGAGTAAACGATGCACATATTTAGCGAAGATTTATCAGTAAAATGATCATCAAGGGTAGGAATGTTCTATTCAGTGTCTTCCATTCAATTCAATATGTGATAAAAACGAAGTGCTTTTACTCAGCCAAAAAACAACGTCAAGGAACGGAGTTGTCTGCTAAGTAAGTCAATGTTTGTTTCATCCTATCCATGTGCTTCGTTACTGAAGCGATTTTAAGACATGACAATATGTAACTCTATCCGCTGTAAAATGCCAATACAAAGCCCGAACACAATTAAAATGTTATGCCTTGTACTGAAAGTTTATATAAGGCGTTTGTTTCTGTTTTTATTTTGTTTTTAAAATGGTATTTTGAGACCTTTTTTACAGTTTTGGTCAACTGGTGTTGCATGAGGTGTTTCTAAATAATCCCGTAAGTGCGAGTCAAAATTGAGACTTTGTGAGGAATACTTCGGCCGCATTCAAACTTATTTTGTGTTCACCCGAACACGCCTTAACACGCAAATGGAGAAATCAAGCTATATAACAGTGTGTAATACCTGGTATAAGGATTTACCTGTGCTGTAATAATGTATTTTAGTTAACGATGGAAATAGGTAAAGCGCAGCACACGTTATAAAATACATTACAGTGAAATTAACTTCATCTGCAAAGTTTAGCATTTAGGATTTTAATAAATACTTATATTTCAGAGTTACAACTAGTACACTGCTTCAACTCAGTCAAATATTCTATCCTTCAGATTAAATAGTCTTTATAAAGCAAATCTCAGATAAAACGAAGAACAAAAATATCCAAGGGGATGAGGTCAAAGGTCAAAACTGGCTTGTAAACGATAATAAATAGCAGTGGTGAAAAATAATATCTGGTTTGTACTAGCACAGGTGTGTGACGATTTATCAATAAAATACGATGAAATCTCTGACAACATGAAATCACCTTATCGGTACTATAAATCAACACAAGGAGTGCAAGCGTGACCCCAATCATCCGCTCGATAGGTAGAATCTGGTGAAATCGGCTACTTTCGCCTGATGCAGTCCTGTACAAAGGCTTTGTGACCGTAATGATGAAAATAAAGGTAATTCGCCGGATTAGATTCATGCAATGGTCGTATGAGAGTTATGCGTTGGTACGTTACTGTCTTTTGATAAGATATGTTCAGCTTTTTAAATCTTCTTGCGATTCTGAAGTGATAAAAGACGCGTGACAAAAGTCGAATCGAGGGGATGGTTGGGGTCACGCTTGCACTCCTTGTGTTAATTTATAGTACCGATAAGATGATTTCGTGTTGTCAGAGATTTCATCGCACTTTATTGATAAAACGTCAGACTCCTGTGGTACTAGGATCGTTTTGGGTAATTTCCACAGAACCTTTCAAAGCTTGAGAACATTACAATCCTTAAACAAGCGTGGAGTTCGTACTGCTCATTAGAATTTTCGTCTGCATTGCCCAATTTGTCCATGATGCGACTAATGTCACTAAATAACTACAATTTGCATAATTAGCAAACGGGTCGATATCGATACAAACTAGACAAACTTCCCCTATACCACAGGCATCATATAAACCAACTTTGTCTTCTGCTTGTGGGCAAACCATTGCATCAAGATGGGTAAATCACAGAGGCAGTGAACCAGACATATTTGGTGCACTCTTGCACCCAAACCTGAAACTGTAAACCAGAACCTTAGACTATGGTGCATCTGCACCCAAACCATAAGAACCTTAAGTACCAAAGACTGTTGCACCAGCAATAGTAAACCTTGAACCCAGACTAGGTTTTTTTATTCCTCCCCCCCCCTCCTTTTCTGAATGAATACACAGCAAATGGAAACATTGAACACTAATAGCTTGCAAGACTCAACACTAGCCTTATTAACCTTGCATATAACAAATAACAACATACACATGAGTATTTTAGTCTTTTTTGCTAGTTAGTTGTTTGACACACTGCATCATCATGCACTTGCATGCTTCAGCTCTGTAATCTGTATTTAAAAGTTCTTTTCAGTTAGAAAAGCATATGTAATTCATTGCTGCTTGCTGTTAGTCATAACTTATGTTAACAAGCTTAATAAACAATGTTGTGTTCTACTGATTTAGTTTACGCTAACAACGCTTTGGATCATTATGTTTTGCATTTCATAATGTTATCTATACATTAGTCACATTTCATGTAAGTCACTTGACTTGTTTTTCTCATCTATTCTGTTATTAAATACTGTTACCTTTATTTGATGCCTCTGCTCATTAATTGCATCCTTACAATAAGATCGTTCCCTTAGAACACTATAGCATATCCTCAAGTGAACCAAACGCTGATGACAAGACGGACCCTTACTGAATCAGTCGCCCGTCCGATAGGGGCGACGTGACAAAAGCTACAAACGAAGCCATAAATACAAATACATGTAGCACATACCCTAGGTTTGTTACAACATTATTGATACATACATACATACATACATACATACATACATAACAAGATAGGTATTATAATTATTATAATATTATGTTAATGTTAGAAATATAATCCATGAAAATCTTGGTCTTTACATGCTATTCAAAAATACATAAGTACGGAAATATAATAGATATTTCATGCTAAACAAGCCGATTAAGATGCGTAGACGAAAAATGACTTTGCATAATCTGCCAACACAGAAATGAAGCGAATTTGTTTTCACAGGCGAATGAAGTCGTCCTTTCTCAGTACTTCGTACTCTTTTGTGAATACACATTTGCTTATTCAAATATAATGACAGTATATCGTTTTACAGAAATTTAAATTGCATGTTAAAAATTAATGAAAAAATGAGAAACTTTAAATATATGTTGGGTTCATATGGAGATTTTGCTGAAAATGGATATAGTACAATTATAAAAATAAAATAAATATTGCTGACGTCATATTGTGATCAATAAAACTTTGGAGAATGTACTATTTCGTTTACTTTTAGAATGCTATCAAATTAAGTTTCTGTCTGCAGGCCGATACAATGGATGGGAATATCGTCGAAGTGCATCAAACCCAAGATGGAGATGGAAGAAAGATTTGAAAATATAATCGATTCATACCTAAATGCCCTTGAACAACAACAAGATCAAGTGTATAATATACGTCTTTTTCACCATGACATATGGAGAGCTGCCTACCAAGATCGAGGGATCTCAGAAATACGCATTGGAAGCAATGTGGAGAGATATACCCGAATTTATTCGAGTTCCATGGAATCAGACTTTGACGTCCTAATCGAAGTACAAAATATAGACATAGAAAGCAATTGTAACAGCCCGATATACTTAGAACTCTGTGAAAATAAGGCCTATGGAAAGGTTTACTTGACAAGTAATGGGAAAAGTAAGATAAGTGAAAATACACTGCTAAGTAGAATGTTCAAAGATGCTATAAGACCATGTCCAGAGTCTGAAAAACATATTTTAGTTTCGTCAGATTTCAAAAAAAGTGTAGTCAAACACTGTCAATTCGATGCCAAGGAGATACACGAAGCCTCTGACGGTACGTTAGGGACAGGCCCAGCTGTAAGAGCAACGGGAAATCGACTTTTATATGATCTGGTACCATGTCTGAAGCTCAAATCGTGGCCCACAACCATACGCAAGAAAGTTGAGAAAATGTATAATTTCACAAGTGCAAAAGTTCCGATATTTATTGTTCCAACAGGAGATCCCTTGTCTAGGAGCAACGAGGGGTGGAGATTGTCATTTTCGCTTCTGGAGATCGAAATATTCAAGCAGATGTCAGGTCATCAACGGCAACTTTATGGTATTCTCAAATATATTTTTTAAAAAATCCTTGAGGACGCAGATCTTCTGAAGTCATATCATCTAAAGGTTTTGTTTCTATGGAAACTTGAAGAGGATGATTTGTCCAATAAAAAACCCGTCTCATTTGTTCTTGAAGTTTTAAAGCAGATCGTTTCCTCGCTGGAGAAACAAAGCATTCCTCATTACTTCATTGACGGGTGCAATATCTTTCCAGTTCACAAATTTAACCAAGAGAATAAAGCTAAGTATATGTCGAAGATCGATGATGGAATATTGGACTTGGTAAGACGTGAAATAAAAGCGGTAATTTCACAGGATTTATCAATTAAAGCAGATGATTCAGAAATGTGGCTTCAGCTGGCCGCGAGAGAGATGCTCGACATTCGAGGGATAGGTTTATCAGAGGAAGTGATTGCAGGATATTTGACGAGGCTCCTGGGCGTTATTTGCTATTGTCTTAAAATGAGTCGTGATGACCAAGATCAATTTAATCGGGTAGTTGCAAATCTGCAACGGTTAGCGACATTATATAGTGCTGATGCACATGTACAAAGAATTATTCCTTTTATAAACATTGTGCTTAAAGATATGTACGATACACAGTTGGATGTATCTCTGACTTCCTCTTTTTCTGTTGTTCCTCGAGATAAAGTGAGTTTCTTAGGACACAGTGCATTCCATTGCTACGTACAGAAAGACTTCAGTGGAGCGAAGACATTATTAGATCAAGCGAAGACTCTATTATATCAAGATAACGCGATAACTTATCTTAACAGAACCATTGGAGTTACCATCACAAAATTTGACAGAGAAGTTGACGCACCGCTTAAATTCGTACTGGACGAGTATTGGAATACGTTATTGTGTACCAGATTTTACGTTTGCATAAATGTATTAGTTCTACATCTTGAAATCCAGCTTTACTTAAGAGACATACAGAATGGCGATTCTAGTGGAATTCAGGAAGTGATTCAGCTCCTTAAGAAACTTGTAACTGAATCATCAAATTCAAGCTTCAAAGAACCGTACCCTAGTGATCTGTCCTACGGCAAATCAAGTTTGCTGCTTGTGAAAGGATATTGCCAATACTTCGCCACATCATCGATTCAGGCTCTAAGAGAAATGCAACAGTATACAGCATTCGATGAGAGCTTATTTCATAGAAATAATGTGATTACAAATTTTGATCTTCGTTGATACGTCTGCCCGTGAAACATTCATAATTGTAGTTTGACTGAATGATTTCATGTTGATAACTATAGCTATAGTTATAGCTGCGAGGACTTGCAAGATTTCAAATAGACGTAGATGTACATAGTTATCCCCGAAGAGATCAAATACATTATTTGTTAGTGATATGTTTCATACTTTTAAATTAAAAACTGTAACTTTGATGAATTCGATGCAAGAAAAATTGATAGTAATTTCGGCCTCCGTACGGATAACAAGTATTAATGGTATCACATCATCTTTGCTTTTGATTGTATGTATTCCTTTAGCTGACACATGTATTGGTCAGGCTTTTGATGAGGTCACGTTCACTTCTAATTTGGATCTGTCAAAAGGTATTGATCATAGTGATCCTCTTTTGAATACTCATTCTCTTTTATCTGATCAGGGTGATAAACGACAATCACTTGTCGTCGAACAGGAGAAGGATCCTGAGATCTCCTGTTTGTTTCAGCGGGCCGTTAGTGAAAAAGAA
>JAECUM010026067.1:0-35999 GCA_016617855.1 Megalonaias nervosa | reverse complement strand
CCCACCAAACTCACTCCCCCTCATCTTTTTTCTGTCTTTTTTTTTTTTTCTTCTTCTTTCCATGATATTTTTGTAGCGGATACCCTTGATATTCGTATCTAAATACCGTCATATTCGTATCGGAGAAACGGGTGTGCACACATATACGGCATGTACACAAGCATAGAAGTAACACAAATATAAGAAAAGGGAAAATCATTGATTTTTCATTACAAAATATGTAGAAGAAACATATCTAGAATGTTCATAGGTTTTATCTGAAATCGCTCACCTTATCAACTTCGTGTGTCTGTGTGTGTGTGTGTGTGTTTATCATCATCATATCACACTTCCAATTTTGCAAAATAAGAACTTCTTCTCACACGACTCTCGAAATACTACACTTATAATATTCTTAATACTTATCTGTGGCAGATATTTGTTGCACAAACTACAAAGAAATAAAGTCAAAATTTTAGTTCATTTGACAAAGTAGCTATTATTCATAAAATATATTCTAATAAATTTTGTGGTTCAGTGTCCTGCTTTTATGTTGACCATAAATGTTGTACATGTCTTGTCTTTTCTTCCTTTTTAAATTAAGAATCAATAAAACATTTTAGAATTTACCTCTCTAGACCGAACTCAATCAAAAACATTTTAGTATTTACCTCTCTAGACCGATCTCTATCATAAAACATTTTAGTATTTACCTCTCTAGACCGATCTTTATAATAAAACATTTTAGTGTTTACCTCTCTAGACCGATCTCTATCATAAAACATTTTAGTATTTACCTCTCTAGACAGATCTTTATAATAAAACATTTTAGTATTTACCTCTCTAGACCGATCTTTATAATAAAACATTTTAGTGTTTACCTCTCTAGACCGATCTCTATCATAAAACATTTTAGTATTTACCTCTCTAGGCCGATCTCTATCCATAAAACATTTTAGTATTTACCTCTCTAGACCGATCTTTATAATAAAACATTTTAGTGTTTACCTCTCTAGACCGATCTCTATCATAAAACATTTTAGTATTTACCTCTCTAGGCCGATCTCTATCCATAAAACATTTTAGTATTTACCTCTCTAGACCGATCGTTATAATAAAACATTTTAGTGTTTACCTCTCTAGGCCGATCTCTATCATAAAACATTTAAGTATTTACCTCTCTATCATAAAACATTTTAGTATTTACCTCTCTATCATAAAACATTTTAGTATTTACCTTTTTAGACCGATCTCTATCAAAAACATTTTAGTACTTACCTCTCTATCATAAAACATTTTAGTAGATACCTCTCTAGACCGATCTCTATCCATAAAACATTTTAGTATTTGCCTCTCTAGACCGATCTCTATCATAAAACATTTTAGGATTTATCTCTCTAGACCGATCTCTATCCGTAAAACATTTTAGTATTTACCTCTCTAGACCGATCTCTATCCATGAAACATTTTAGTATTTATCTCTCTAGACCGATCTCTATCCGTAAAACATTTTAGTATTTACCTCTCTAGACCGATCTCTATCCGTAAAACATTTTAGTATTTACCTCTCTAGACCGAACTCTATCAAAAACATTTTAGTTTTTACCTCTCCCAACCGATCTCTATTCAAACGATTCTTAGCAAGAGAATCTTGATACTGAGGGGAAAGGTCAAATGTGAAAATCAATATGACATGGAAATTTTTTTTCAAATTAAAACGTTTGTTTTATCCTCCTATATCTTCCCCAAACCGTAGTGATACTTGCACTAGTGGCAAAGAAAGAAACCTGTGTTTGGGGGTCAATAGTAACGATCACCAACTTGTGGAGGCGGATTTCTGGAAGTTTTCGAGCTGATACATCTGCATTAATTGGGAATGGATTGAGTCCTTAACATCATGACACTATTTGTTGTCACGTATATGATCGGTATCTCAGTTAAAATAAAAGACTATATGATATTGAATTATACCAAAGTTGTTTCTAGAATACGCTTGTACTATGTATTCATAGATGAGAATCATCTCCCTTATATGTTATGCTGCAACTATTAACAAAATTATTACTCTATAAAATGAAGTTACAATCATTAATGAAAATGGATATTTATTCTATAAAGGTACATAATAAATCATAATCGTTACTCTATGTTGACCGTGAAAGCAAAGTTTAACTGTCAGAAACAGCCAAAACAACTACAACAAATGTTTGCCACGTGAAAAGTTGACTTCACTGAAACAGAATCGGATAACCAAATGTGGTACCAAGTGATGCTAAATGTGTACAGATATACTTGAATAAAACTCAGTTAAATTTAATAATGGTAAATTATATAAAGTGAAACAAGACACAAATTGTAATTTTAATAATGTGATTGTACCTAGACACGGTTAAAATGTGAAGTCTTAACCAGTGATACTTTGAAAGATGAACTAAGAACGAAACTGACAGTACATCGTTAGTACAAAACAGCAGAAAATCTCAAATTATGAAAATTAAATAACCATTTACATAACTATTCAAGAGGAAACTTCAAAGTCTTTATTTACTGATAATGAATATTAAAAACAAGGAAAGAAACCTTTTCATTCGCTCTTTACTATCAGACTTGAATAGTTTTACCTAATTATCCCAGATACATTGAAATTAATACGAGAATCAGATAATGAAAATACGTTTGTAGACTTTACTATGAAATAATTACAAATGGAATCATAACTATGTATTTATAGGGAAAAAGTGTACAGAGACTTTTAGAATTTGAAATGAATGTAAAATGTCCTTTAAGAAAAGATGTCTTTAAAGCGAAGAGTCCACTAAAACCGATTTCATCAGACATAAATATGGAACTAAATATTAACACCAACCGGATAATTTCAACTAAATGTAAACTTATAATATTTACAATTTGTATAGCATACTTCAACCGTTTTATCAATGAATCAATACACTTTCATCACGTAAGGTATAAAAGCCTGTTACATTGTAATTATTTTTAAAAGATATATTGGTATAGTTTCATGACATTTTAAAGGGCATGCGTTGAATGGATTTCTGAAAAACAATCGATTTTTAATTGAAGCTGGTTCTTTTAGTAACTGATTTCACTGCTCAGTTTATTAACTGTGATCTCGGACTGCATTATTCATGCTCATCTCTTTGCGCGCGCGCGCGCGCGTGTACATATACATATACAGGAAGACTATAACTGCATCAGACACTTATTTACAGGAAGACTTTCCGATTTTTCAAGAGTGTATCCTTGGGAAAGGCACTTAGCTCACATAAGTTACTTAGGCATAATATAGCCAATAAAGCGTTCAAGATTCCGTTAAAACCAAGAAAAGATATTTCAAACCTGTTGAAGCAAGACTATTTTCATTCGACTATTGGGGTCATATTACTGCGCACCATAACAAAGTGACTAGAGGCAAAGGGGTCATTGACTTTGAACAAGACATGGCACTGACGTTGAACATTACAACCACATTAACGCCAACGCCCTAGTGACAACATAAATCCTTCGCAATATCGAGCTAAAAACCATGACCTCGTTTTATGCTGAAACACGAGTTAAATTTTTCCACAAGTAGATGATCACAATTTCACCCATATATGCAGGATTTGAAGAAAAAAACAAAACAATATCAACCGTAAACAACGCTTATTTTTCTAACCTCACCAAGGGCGGAGCGGCGGAGAGAGGGGGCGGAGCTAGCGCCCATGTTTCCCATAAAATGAGCGCGAAACAACCGGAACGTTTCCAAGAGTAAGTTTTCTTTATACAGTTAGGTTAAAATTATACCCCAGAATAGGTAAAATGTTTGATGCTGCAGGGGACTTCTTAACCAGGCCCGCGGCCAGAGAAGGGGAGGGGGGGTGCGTTCCACAGACCTGTAGCCAGCGGTGTAAGTATATTTTTATTCTTACCGCTACGTTACATACTCCGTCTTTCTGGTACGGCCGCACCAGCAATAAATGTCTGACTAGTACTGCGTACCTGACCGTTCCTGCTTACTTGAACCACTGCCACTAGCATACTTGTTTACGCACCCCACCTCCGTAAATTTTTTCCTTTTACACTGGAAGGAAGAGATGACTACGGTTCCATACTGGTACCGGAGTCATTCTGTGTGTGTGTGTGTTGTTGTTTTTTTTAAATTATGCTGTTTATTTCATTTTTAGGGGTGGTGGTGGGTTTGTGGCTGGTATACATTTTATTATAGTCAGCCTCATGCTACATTTAAAAATTGCAACGATGCTCAAACTGCATATTTATATTGAAAATACTTCATGCCAATGTATATAATCTACAGGCTTGGTATCGATCATTTCGTTATCTAGACAAAACTCTGCATTATTGATTATTCACGGAGGAAATTTTCAGATATACACATGCGAATGGGATTATATGTGTCTTTGTTTATTGTATGGAAAGATGAAAGCATGGGTTGTCAAGAGGTGATCCGTCTCCTAAGTTAACATTTTCCTTGGTTTATCGACCTTCACCTACAGTGGTCAATGTACAATGGTGTACACAGTCCAACGATCCGCTGTCCCCTTCTTTCATGGAAGTCACTTTTCTATGCATAGAGGGGTGGGACGTCCCAATACTAGGATTCGGGGTGATTACACCAATGGTTCCACTTAATGCTTTGCACAGGTCGAGGCAATTCATTCATCGAGTACATTGTCTTCTTTCATTGGACAGACCAAAGGATTGGTTTTAATCTAAATCTGATATTATTATAACCGCAAATCTGAGATTAATATAACAACAAAATAGAGATCAATATAACCAAAGATACTCCGCAATGCATTGTGTAAACAGTACAGGCATGAATACTGCTAACATCAAAGGGACTAGAAGACTATCCAACTTACCCAAGCAGCCCTCCATAGAGCAGCCATTCCACACACCGCTACCGTCTTGGAACCAGTAAGAGGTCGCCATTCCTACCGTTAGCAGTGCGGCACCCATGATTCCAATTAGCAGCGAGAATATACCCAAAATCTTCCCGGACATTGTTTCAATCTGGTATTTGTCAACCTTCCCAGCACTAATAGTTTGTTTCCCGATTTGCCTGGCAGCCAAGTCACGTGCCGTACTTATTTTCTTCAAAGTCAATCCGTCACTACTGAGGTCTCTATGAACGGTTAACACGCTGGCATATTGGCATCAGCGAGCATAATTTAGATGTAGTCCCAACTATTTTTTTACATCAAGGTTTTGAATCTGTCAGAAACCATCAGTCAGAGGGTCAGAGGACAGCCTTGATTCAACTTTTTAAGTAGAGTGCATTATCATTATTGTGGCTTGTCCTTGGTATTTAAACACACACACACACACACACACGTTTTTCTCGAATACGCGTGTGCAGATGCGGGTGGTACTCATCGCGTTGGTAATCGAGTCTAATGATAAATAAGAAACACCTACGCCACACAAGCTTTACAGATCTGGATGGGAAATTTTCTTCGGGAGCTACTCATTATTCCCCTGTAAGATATTAATTTATATATGTACATTGATTTAAAATGTATTTATTTTGATTATATGTATAGTTTGTGGCCAGCTTAACGAGATCCGTTAAGACACATCGGATGTCAATAGTTAATAGGGATAATTCTACATTTCTTGCAAATTGTATTGAGATTGTTGACAAATTTACGACACGACTCAGCTCGTCTAAATCAGTCCGTGTCTGTTGGAAATGGGGCCATGCGACTTGTAAATCATTCATATATGCATTTCAAATGACTGTCATATAACCATGAGTGAAACATCATGTAACTAGATATCACACTACATGGACTTTTAATGATTTACCTACGTTTTCTGTCTGACCTCTCTAAGGCGAGTAGATAATGGCTTATTATAAACAGTGATATATATTGACCTGTGAAGAAAAAACAAGGTGTGGTATAATGCGGTGTAATTCAATTATAATGCGCTGCAATGCGATATTTGCAACAGAACTACCTGTATACTAGCATTTCATCCTGCAATACATACCTACCTGTGTGAAGAAAGGGACACAACCTCTTTCGTGGACTCGTATCAATATCGTTGTTCAACTGTCTCTCTTCCCAAAGTTTTCTTTAGACAATAAGGCGAATGGCTTTCTTTTCTTTCAATGTAGGAAACATAACAATGAGATAATGCTAAATATCAGCTGAATATGGCTATACCCAACACCATCACCGACAACCCAGCAACAATAACAACCTATATATATATATATATATATATATATATATATATATATATATATATATATAAATGCAATAAACTGACAACGAACAGTACAAAACTAGTTATCTAACTAGCCTGACCGCTTTCCACTCTTAATGAGTCTTTGTCAAGGCATATACAAAACATAGACAAGACAAACAGATAAAACAAAAAAACCGTAGTGTTTGCAAAACTTTACATGGCTGTTTCTACAGGAATTAGATCTGCAAATGTATTATGTTTCAGCTAGTTTATATCAACTTGTTGCGGATACTGGAAATCATTTGTATTAACCTAGAAATCGATGAGCCATAACGACATCTGGTATTATGTTTACATTTATGTAAGCGCAAATTACATCCCGGATATTTCATTATTATAGTAGTAATTGTAGGCTATTAAGCAAATCTGGAGAATTTTTCAAAAGTAAAATGTGTCGCCTGCAAAGAGTTTTATTTGTGCATGGCTGTCTTTTTCTAGTTGTCTTGGTTTAAACCGCTTGGTTTCAATGTTCTAAGGCAGCGTATCCAGTAAGATTCCTTTTCTTTCCTGGTTTCGGAACTCCATTTGGGGTTGTTAGCAATTGCAATAAGTGTTATATCACTGAAAGTGTGGTGTTACGTATCGGCTCGTTCAAAGCAACACAAAGAAAGAGTGACCACAACAAGCTTTGTAAATTTTAACAAAAATAATTTATTTCCCTAGAAAACACGGTGAAAAGGTAAATAGATGAAACAAGACTTACTATTTACGAAGAAGATCCAAAAATTTGTTCTAAAGTTGTGAAAACACATAAGTCCTGTGAATAAACAGTTCTAATTTGATATAGTCTGAATCTCAGTTCCGTTCCAAGATAGCGGATGATGACGTCAGACGAAGGCTAACACAAAATGTCCAGCATTTTCACTGTGAATCACAATTTGTATTGTTCTGCTCCAATTTAGAAATAATTTCAGCAAATGTCTTTGTCCAAAGCCAGTAGGGTTGTTCTCCAGGGAAAATAATTATTATTTAGAAAGTAGATGAAGTACAGCTACCACCACTAACAATACACATGTTGTTCTACATACGTACGAATGAACAACTCTTTCCAGCACAGGAATGCCTTTTCCTTAAGGTATTAGAAACTCTACAAGATGTTATGATGTGACTCTCAACTATAACTGACTACGACTGAATATTTCTTACAGGTAACTGAGCATTTAAAACAAGCTAATACGTCATTTCATGTACACATGCACGGAGAACACGTGTGATTTCGAAATCACACCTGGGCATTACAAAAGCGTAAACAAGTATAATTAGTAATGACGTAGTCACAGCCAATCATTTACACAGCTTTTCCTGACTGTTTATTTGCCACGACAAACTATCATACAAAAATCGTGCTTACACGACTCACACTTACGTTTTAAATAAATACGACGTTTCTAACAAACTATTAGACCCATGCAAACATAATCATCATAATAATAATAACAACATTTAATGATAAAATAAAAATGAAACAAAGAATTAGAAGAATTTAAATTTTAACACATATGTAATTTAACTACAGGGTCGTAACAGTGGCCAGGGGAGGAGAAGAGCAGCAGAGAGGGTGAACAGACCATTTTGCTTGAGACATTATTTATGAAAAAATATGCCTTTCTACGAAAAGGAAATCTTAAGGTCAGCGACGTTAAACCACAACCTCTAACTGACAGTGAGATTTCTTAGGGTTAGATTATCTCGTTACTGTATCTCTGACTCTTTGGTTTTTTATGGTGTGTTTATTTTACGTGTTGGTCACTCAACGTTGGTCGTTCACCCTCTCTGCTGCTGTAAATTAACCAAAGATTTTATCCAGACCTATACGATATCTAGATCTTGGGTCATGTAAATTTATTGTTATAAATCCGAACGGAATAGCTTGTGCTTTTGAAAAGAAGTTTCTAAATTTAATCATGTCCATGTCCCCTGAACACCAAGTATAATAAATATTTTGTAAAGTATAATTATCTACTCCATTAAACACAATTAAGATATTGCAATTATCTCTGATTACTTCAGGAATTTGCGTGTATTTCTGAGTTAAATAAATTACGTCTGTATTTTTGTGACGGCCTCGCGAAAATATCCGAGCTGGATTAGATTGTTTATCCAGCATTACATCATCGTACACTACGAGATTATTGATACATCCATCAAGATCATCTATAGATGGAGCTTCATCGATATCGGTAATAAAATCAATAGCATCATGATCAGGACACGTCAGCGACTTTGCATTTTCATTAAAATCTTTAAGTACTTCGTAACATCGTTGATCATCTACAGATGGTGCTACTAAATATAATTTATCCCACTTGAGCCATCGCATTATCAGATTAAGTAATAATTGCGTTTTACCAGACCCAGATGAGCCAAGTATAATTGCTCTGATAGAATTTGGTAGCGCTGGATGATGTTTGACTGGCTCTTGTTTTCGTGTCGCTGAGAAGTCAATTATATTCATATAATAATAATATGAATTTATATTGTGTTCGATGTAGAGCGCGTACGTCCACCAGTGGATTAACGACAATAATAACAAAAAATAACAGGCGCGCACTTACAGGCAGGTGTGTGAAATGTGGTACAAAAAAATACAAATTTATTTCATTAAAGACAGATGGAGATATCGCTGCTTCGTTAGGTAAATTACCAGGAGCTCAATGGGCAAAGTATCCTGGTGAAAAACAATTACCTGGATATAATTATTGTGGTTCTGGAACTCGTCTCGATATCCGACTCGATAACCAAGACCAACCAAAACCTGGAGAGTATCCAATAAACGCAATTAATCAAGCGTGTCACATTCACGATGTCGCGTATAAAAGTAAAGACTTACAACAACGACATCTCGCCGATATAAAATTAATTCATGCCATAAATAATGTAAAAGATAAATCACTTCGAGAAAGATTAGCTGCTTTTCTGGTAAAAGCTGGTATGAAAGGTAAAATAATGTTAGGGGCTGATAATTAATCAACTGATTATTATCATAATAATGGAATCTGTTTATTATAGCCCAAGAGGATACTGGAGAGGTAATGCAGCGATTAGTAAACTTGCTGAAGCAGCAAAAGTTTCACGTGATGTCGCTGCAGCGTGGTTAGCACGACAGGCAATATGGCAAATCTATCTACCACCACCTAAACAAAATTCAGTATGCACATTTTGATGTTAGTACCCCTAATGAAGTTCATCAAGCAGATATTTTGTTTTTACCACACGATACCATTAAAACCGGCAGACGTCAATACACACACAGATACGCGTTAACCGTCGTTGACGTTGCGAGTAGATATAAAGAAGCAGAAACATTATCAACTAAAACAGCGACTGAAGTTGCATCTGCGTTGAACGCATTTATCAACGTGGTGGTCTACGATTGCCACAACTGCTACAGGTTGATCCTGGCAAAGAATTTCTTGGTGTAGTATCGTCGTTGATGAAGCGACATAACGTTAAAATCAGACGAGGACACAGGGAAATTCATCGTGATCAGGCAATCGTTGAACGATTTAATCGAACACTTGCTGAGCGGTTATTTGGATACCAATACGCAAGGGAAATATCTGCTGACTTTAAGTCCATGGAGAGATCTCGTGAATGGGTTCAAGGTTACCGAGTGTGATAGCTGCGTTAAACAACGAAGTGACTCGTGCAACTTCTATGAAACCTTCTAATGCGATCAAAAAAAATATATATACCAATACAACGTAAATCATCCTCTCAACCTGTACTAGGTAATACTACCGTAAGATATTTATATGAACCTGGTGAACTTGAAGGAGGTAGAAAAAGAGCAACTGATCCTATCTGGAGTGTGACCACACACAAAATTTCTAGCGTGGTAAGATCCACGGGTAGACCTGCAATCTACAGATTAGATTCAACTGCTCCTCAGCGTGGATTTGTACGCGAACAATTACAAATAATTCCTATAGATATACAGTTACCACCGCGTTCACTTTTATAAACTTGCACCAGGGTGTCCAGCGCCTCGACGTCGATTACATTCAAGACAGGTCAGCATCACATTTTTGCGTGTGTGACCAAGACTACTATTAATTCTATCAACGGTAAATTGTCTTGGATTATTACTCGAGTACTGCCATAGCATATTACAGTTACAACTTGCACAATGATTATTCTGTCGTGCTTTTAGTGTTATAATAAATTCAGCATCAATATTAAAATCGCGATTATTTTTTTTTTGTCACATTGTTTATAACTCGCTAATTTTTTATTGATATCGACAAAGTTGTCAGGAATTTCTTCGGTTATTACGCAATCCATGATAACCCGGCCCAGTTGAGATATTCTTCTGACTCGAGACACCGCAAGATAAACTAAATTTGACCACTCAATACGATCATCGACAATCCAAATACTTGTATCGGTAATAGTTAATCCCTGTGACGAGTGAATCGTTATAACGTATCCTAACGTCCACGGCGATTTATCCATGCTTAACGCGCTCTCAACAACATCAACAACAACTAAAACAATATCATTTAACACTAGATTTTGTAATCCACCACCAGGAATCTCAACATCAACATTCTGTCGTCGAGTATCTGCTGGGCGATAACACAAAGGTACAGGTAGATTTGAAAATTTTTCTTTATGTAACGTAAATAATTGTTGTTGAAGTGTATCGCGAATTATTTTTCTACTTGCAACTATCAAATCAGCAGGTCTCCATAATGTCCAAAAATTATTCATAGATGTTTCTGGAATTACTTTACGCATTATTTCACACTGTATTTTATCTGGCTGTAGTCTTATTAACTTTTTAAACTCTTTTAGTGATTTATCAATAGCTCTATGGTCATCAGTTATTTCTTCGTAATAATCTATAAATGTTTTCAGCCACTCATGTGGAGACGATCCAATGAAAGGTGGTGGTTGACCATGATCGCCACACATCACCACAGCAGTATTCTTCAATAACAGCCAATCAAGAAATATTTTTAATACCTCTAGCGGCACCGTGCATATCTCGTCCCAGATAATAATTTTAGGAATGTATTTCTCATCCATCCGCGATGGAGTCCATGTGTCTCCGCACCATCTAAAGAAACTATGGCATGTACACGATTTTACTCCTCGTTCTTTTATTTCCCTGGCGAGTTTATGTGTCGGTGTCAAAACAATCATATCAGAACAATTACTAAATAATTCAATCGCGCGTGTTGTTTTACCTGAACCACCACACCCATTAAGATAAACGGTTTTATGTCTAGCCACAGGATCACATACAGATGGTGCCGGTGACATCCCTGGTATTTGATTATTCTTGTAATATGTTTTCGCAATTTCAACATCGGCAGATTCAGAATAACTAATTATATCTTCTCGTTTTATTCTCCATTCGCCCCATGATGCATGATCGTTAATATGCAATTGTTTTAACGAATCCGCATATTTTTTGTTTATATAAAATGAATCTGTCGCGACTCTGACTGCATAACGAGGAAATCTGTTTATCATCGATAATAAATTTATCGAAACATACGCTAGCATCGAAGATCTTAAATGAGTAAACTGCGGTGACTCGCCATCAGTATAGCTCACAAATGTACCTAATTTAGTTCCGTCTGATAAATAAGCATTACTTCGACTTATAAATGTGTTTTTCTCCGTTGTATCAGCGATTATAAAATCGAGTTCAGCATCGTCCATGATTAATCTTGTACACGTTCGTTTATGATCATATGATCCTCCTTGCGTAAATTTACCGATTATTTTTCTGCCAAGATCTTTTGCAAATTTCTCATCACTTTCTCTTTTGTATTCACCTATACTATTAGTAATTTTAACAATATCATCTTCAGGATTAGGAAAATATCTTCTAGCATCATTAAATACATCCGGTTCTGGCAACCAGACTTGTTTCTGCACGCGGTATGATATAATTGCTTCACTCACGCTCAACGACATTAAAAATTCAGCATCAAGTATATACTTTATTAGTACTATTGGAGCCCAACGTCGCTCTGAAAAATGTCTTCCAAACCACGCATAAACAATCGGATGGAGATCCTCGTAAAACTCGAACGACTCTATACAAGCAAATCCGGTTAAGTCAAAACGTAAAGGTCCGTTTATCGCTACTCTGGTCATCTCGTGTGTCGGATGACCAAATCTCTTAAAGTATTCAGAACATTCTCCGCATCCAAGAAAACTTCCAGGATAACATGCTACCATATCAACTGAGATAACGTCATTATAATCGTATTTAGTGTTCCACAATCCACCGTGTCCGTATTCCACACAACTGTGTTGGACATCTTCAAGAAATTCCAATCGTGTCGGTTTCCATGAATTTTTCTCCTGAGCGTAGTGAGCAGCAATTGATGGAACGGTAAAACAGTTATTAAGTAATTGTTCAACCTTAATATCATCAGAGGTATATTTTAATGCAAGATTTTTCATTTCTTCGTGGAGAAATTCTGTACGATAAATATCACCATTAGACCGTACAAACTGATCATGATAATCATATTCCGAACTCTGAAACAGCCACACAGATACAGGGTCAATTTTACTGATATTTCTGATAGCATCGAATACATGACCATTATAAAATTTAACCGTTTTGTCTCGTGGAAATACCATTACTGCCACAGTCCATGCATGTGCGTTATGATCAATAATATCTATCGAAGCTCCTCTTGATTTATATTTTGGTTTGTACAAAATCTCTCCGGTTAACGTCTTCACTGTTATTGGAAATTTTAATTTCTTTCCCAGCTCAGCAACGTCGCTGATAGACGCTCAGGTATCTTTAACTGTTTCTGCCCATATGTTTATTTTTTACGTCGTAAATCCATTAAACCGTTTCCGCGTATCGCGTTTGTGAAGTGTTCTGTAACCCGTTCAGCTACGCAATTTATTCTTGACAATTTCATGGGTTTGAGATCCCTAACGTTAGGTTTATTATTTAACGGATATACCGCGTACACAACCGCAGTCACAGGGTATGCACGTTCGTAATATGGTTTGTCAATACCAGTAAGTATTCCTGGTTTGGAATTTTTACTAAGAACAATATTATTTCCTGACTGCATATGGACAGAATCACGTTTGTCACGAATAATCCAAGTGTCATCGTCTGTCTTTACAATAAATTTTGTTAAAATAAAATATTTCTGAACAAGGTAGTCAATAATCTCTCTTCCTCGTTTGTCATTCATCACATTAACAGTATTTTCAATTCTGAATGTCGACCACACATGAGCCGCACCATCGTCGCGAAATTCCTTTTTGACTTCACGGATACGTTTTGTTATATCTTTATTCGTTAAAGCTAGATCTTGCATCGAAAAAACTAAATTTGTGTTTCGGCAGTCTGTCAAGATCAAATCTAGCTCCATAAGGTTCAATCGCGGATAATTCCTGCATTATTATAATTAGGACAAATATATATTTAAATTGAATTTTAATCTTTTGTATATGATTCAAACAAAGAATCGATGCCATTGGCTTATGATCGGATATACTTCTCCTTGTAACAAAGCATGCGTAAACGAATTCTGCGGCTTTCATATGCAGTGCGTTAGACAAGGTAGTTTAGGACCAAAACCGTGTGTGCGGTGTGGTGTTGGAGTCAGAGGAAAAACTCAACTGTGTGTGCAATGTGGTGGTAAAAAATACAGAGAACTGAAACGATATTATGATAAAAAAAAAAACAAAAAAAAACGCATCTTCTGAATCTCCTATAAAAACCGAGGAAGATTATCTCGCTAGATTTTCAAAATAATGATTTAAACAAATAATATTGGTATATAAATGGAGCAAAATGAATTTGTAAAGCATCCAATTATTAAAAATTATGAAGCATCTCGTGATGGTGTAATTAGGAACTGTAGATTAAAGAAACCAGTCGGTAGTGTTGATAATACCGGTTATCTTAGATTTACTGCTGCTGACCAGAAAAAAAGATATTTATCACATAGGTTCGTGTTCGAGTGTTATTTTGGACTAATCAAAGACAGACGTGCAATTGATCACATCAGTGGCGATAAACTCGATAACTCGCTTGATAACTTGCGACTTGTTACACAAAGTCAAAATTGTAAGTCCGGAAATACTGGCTACGGCGAAAAATACGCAAGGGCTGTTAAATCTATAAATACCGAGAGTGAAGAAATTATATTTAAATCAATTACTTCTGCAGGTAAATACTTTAACATAGCATCACCTTCAGTAAAACATGTGGCAGATAATATCACGAGATCTGCTTTTTCCAAAAGATTTCTACAAAAATCAGATTCCAGTATGTTAGTCTACCAGAACCTTCTTCATGAACCAATATCTTCTCATTTTGCTTTCATAGTTTGTTTAGTTTCATGTTTTATGCAGATGTTTGTTGTTGTTTTTTTTCATGATGTAATGTTCCTATGGTATCAGATGATTAAGCGAGACAACTCCGTCAAGAATAACTTAGTGAATCTTGCAGTTGTCGTACTTGTTGTACTAATGATATTGTGAGTTTTGGTCAGAACCCACATTGCTTTGCACCGTATCAAGTGGCTGAAGAGTCCAACCCTATAAGTAAGTATCGATATATCTTTCCTTTTTCATAAATATCGTTCATAAAAATGATATGTAATTGTGTGTACAGTCTGCACGCAAATTTTCCTCCAGGATTTTGTTGTAATCAAGAAACAGCAAAATCCATTTGTCTTAAATACATGTATTTAATAGAGATTTTAATAGTTTAAATGTCCCATAGGACACTAATGTTTCCAAGAAACCCATTGTAGCGAATTTTACTATTACAAAACAAAGAACAAGCTAACCTGAGTCACATATTATCTGTGTTATATCGGCTAATATATATCTCAGCAGTGAAGTGTGTACATGAGGTTATTTTTGGAAATGAGCGTGGCCTTACGTGTTCGTATAACTTATAGATTATTTTAGTATCCTTGGCAATGTCTGATTAATACAGACTTTTAGATGTGGGTTTTGTGTAATGTAGTCTCAAACATTTGGAAACTGAAAATAACTTCACATTTTACAATAAATTCTGATTTTATTAAGAAATCCACAATACATTCAATAAATTCGGATTTTATTAAGAAATCCACAATACATTCAATAAATTCGGATTTTATTAAAACATTCACAATACGTTCAATAAATTCTGATTTTATTCTGTATACTTTAAGTACATTACGCTTTAACTATATAACTTTTTTAACATATATATGTAATGAAGTCCGGTGGCCGATTGCTAGCGCGCTAGATTTTCATGCTCGAGGTCCGTGGTTCGATTCTCGTGACCGGCATACTGTCGGGCGAAAGGCGATATTATGCCAAAATTTATTATTTATTGGGGCGCAGCCAGCCCCGTCTATTGTTTCAATAGAAAATTTGTACACTCTCCCACCATGTCACTTGGTGGGTGCAATTTTGCACTCTCTGGGTGATTATGATGGGGGAGTGTGCAAAAATTTCTATTGAACGTAGAGAAGGCCAGTAGTATTGTCTTTAAGATAAGTTTATATGTAACTGTGCTGTCCTAAGTTTATATGTAACTGTGCTGTCCTAGGATAAGTTCTTAGAATTAAGTTTATATGTAACTGTGCTGTCCTAGGATAAGTTCTTAGAATTAAGTTTATATGTGACCTCTGATCCTGCTAGGATGTTCTTTGACAACCTAGGGGATCACATGGGGTTAAAGTGCTGTCCGTAATTAAGATATAATCATAATCATAATCATATGTATATAATCATAGTCATATGTATATAATCATCTTGAAACAGTCCTTAGGGACTATTATTTTTATTTTATTCTGATTTTATTTTTATATTAAACAAACACATAATGAATATAATGAATTCCGAAAACATTAATGTTATTATTTCTGCGATTAAAATATTACAGCATAACGGTATAAATATATCTGACAATCTTAATCCTGAAAAAATTCTGTCTGACTTTGAATCATTAGGACAACGGAAATTAGAAAACAGATACACTTTACCATCTGATTATAAATTCATGAAGTTTATCCAGCAGGCAATGTTACAGTCGCTGGCAGCAGTTACAGATAATCAGGTAAAACTGTTTGTACCTCTCTCAAACGCTATTGACAAAATTAAGTTAGAATTATCTCATGAATACGAAAAGAAAAAGATTGTGAACCTTCGTATAAGACAGTTAAGAGAGCATTGTGAAAATGAAAGTGAAGGTGGAGTTAATGTGATAATGGCTAAACAAAATCCCTGGCAAAACTAGTATACAGGTTATTTACTTATAATATTTTATTCTGATAATTACGATTTACCCCAGTAAAAAAATTTATTCTGATCCGAGTTAGATTTGGATATTTTTTTTTTTTTTTGTTTTGCGATATAACGCTCTATGATCTCACATACAGATTAATACTTAAAACTTCATTCTGCAAATCCAAAATACGTCCTATTTGGTCTGTAAGTTTGAAATGTATCCTTGATAATAACGGATTATGTACACGTAGATAAACGGGGTTAATTGGTTCAGATACAATTAACCACCCGGGTGGAGCTTGAGGACTAAATGAATATAATATATAACCTTGCTCAGCAGCGCTTCTTTTTGAAAGATCTACTTGATAGCTGCCATCAATTACATCACATACTAGATTGACTGCGATCGTTGATGTTATATTAACAATACCAGGTGAGATATGACGGCCTCCACCGTATGGATCGTTATTATATTTAAGAATAACCGGTGGTGGGGCTATTTTTATCCACACTGCAAATACTTTAGGGAAGTATTCATCAATGACATCGTTGAGTTGTTTTTTTTATTTCAGCGTTATTTAAATCTGGTATTATAAATGTTTGTAAATCTTTTTCTGTTATTTTGTAATGATCAAGAAATAATTGCTTAAGTTCTGAAGATGCGTAAATACTTCCATTGACTTTAGTCGCAACGTTTATAATACTTCGAATAGGGATATATAAATCAAATAAGATCCCATTTAAATGTTTTATTGTTTCGATTATCTGATTTTTTACACCATCGTCATAATGTTGAGATAATGAAATAAATAAACTTCTTAAATCATTAAGTGTTTTATCGTATTCAGGCTTAAGAACATTAAAAATATTTTTAAAAATTCTTCATCAACAACACCTCTATCAGTCTTCGTCCTGGCGTCTTTGATAACATTAAATGCTGATCTAGTTATCTTGGGGATCCTTTTACCGTCAAAATCGGTAAAGTAATAATTACTGCTTGGATCAAATTCAAATCCTATATAATGCAATGGATTTTTATTCCGATATTCTGGACGTTTTATAAATCTTTTTTCTGTTGTGAGAAATTCATTTTTGGTTGGTTCTGGAATTCCATTTGACTTTTGGTCTGGAGGAACATCAGGCCATCCTAACACAGATCTGATGGAACTTTGATAAATATCTACAACATAATCAGGGGAATTTATTTCAATCGCCGCTGATAATGTTGGTTCGTAAACAGTGATTGCTATTTTGGATTCTTTTCCTGTGATAGATTTAATTCTGCGTTGGAACTCATCATTAATCTGTTCTATTTGATAACTGCCCGTTGAAATTCCAACAACTTGCCAATCAGGAGTTCCATCAGGTTTATTCTTATTCCCAAATACAAGTGAATTGTTTGCTGGTAGTCCACCAAACGATTTTGACCTGATATTTGGCCAGCTATTATAAACTCGTAATTGCGCTAATGCTATTTCACTTGCTGGAATTGCAGTTGGAAAGTTAACGCTAAATTCAGGATTGGTCGAACTTAATGATATCATAGTAGTTTTTGTATGCGTTGTATTAGTGACGATCTGTTGTAATAGTTCTAACGCTGACATTTGTTTAAAATACTCAGTTATTTAATTATTATTTTAATAGAACGCAACTCTCGGGAATTCAACCTTCATTCTTATCACAGGTTACTTTATCACTAGAATCGCTAGAGAACGCGTTGCGTTCCATTCTAAATGCTTCATCGTAGGTTTTCATTATCGTTGCGAACTCCTCATCAGATATTTTACCATCGCTGAGGTACTCAGAAAGATACGATGATAGTTTAGAATAAGATGTTGTTGCTGTGTGTAGTTTTATTATACACTCGTGTAATTTATCATTTGTACACGTAGATATCTTCTTAGCGATAATATTAAGAATGCCTGCGATAATCGTTGAAGTTGAAACGACAATTGTTACAACTGCAGGTGCTGTCATCGTTATTGTTGATAATAATAATCTGGTTCCAGCAATAACAGCGGAAACTGAGTAAACAATTATATCAATAACAACCATAC
This sequence comes from Megalonaias nervosa, assembly GCA_016617855.1. Lineage (NCBI taxonomy): Eukaryota > Metazoa > Mollusca > Bivalvia > Unionida > Unionidae > Megalonaias > Megalonaias nervosa. The sequence goes on along the minus strand of JAECUM010026067.1, from coordinate 17,457 downwards.
GTCTGCGATATTTTTTTACTTTTACTGTATAATCGTCGATGATATTTTTTAGTTTGGTTTGACACTCACATACTTGAGCGTATCTGTGACGTTGAACGTCGATAAGTGACTCAGTCACTCGATTCATTATACAATGACAACGTCATTTAATTAAGTAATTAAACAGTTTCAGCTACAAATTCCAGGCACCACCAGTAACGCCTCGGGGGCATTTCCGTTGATGTCAACGTGAACGTTTCTTTGATGTCCTTGGTTAGCATCACCAGCAGAGGATTATGATATATATTCGGTGATGATGAAGTGGCCGCAGTAATTTCCAAACCGTACACAGATAGCCTGTATAACCCAGTTACTTCTGCGGTATGTTCGAGAGTGTTATCGCGCGGTGTCCACGTTGATGATCCTGATGCTACTGTGTACACGATATTTTTAATTTGTCAGTGTGGAATTTTAATTAGATTAGCTTTTTGGACAATACTAGGTATTCCACTGACAATATCGTTGAGTTTCATGTTAATGTCGGAGAGTTTGATATCAACGGTTGGTGGACTTCCAAAAAAAAACATTAATAGATCTGTTTATGTTTCTACGAAAATTTAAGAAAGTTTGTACGTGATTAGTAAAATTAGTATTGAGTGTAGTCATTTCATTATTGATTGTAGCTAACGAAGTTGTCATAGGGATTTCCTTATCGTCTACATATTTCTTCGATGCAGCGTCGAAATCTGATTCTGGTGTTCTAAGATTATTAATACCATTATTATTCATGTTGAGAAATGTACGCATTATACCACCATTGACTAATACGTACTTAGATTCTTGATCATCGACGTATTTTTTTGTTGCTGCATCTGTATCTGCGGCTGGGTTTCCAAGGTCTATAATTTTATTTCGGTTCATAATAATGTTATCCGTGAATGAATCACCAGCTCGCTTAATAAAATCGTTAACTGACTTACCGGAATCTTGTATTTTACCTTGATCAGAAAAAGTAACGATATTATTAATAACCGCGGTGGGAATTCGTATAATAACATCTAACAGTTGTATATTACTCGTTTTTAATCGTCCTTGTTTATCCTGAAAAACAACGACTTCATTTTGATCCACACTTGTGATATTTAATAAATCATCGATTTCATTTCTGAGCTGATCAAGAGTTGCATATTTAGATAAATGGACTTGCTGTTAGATCTTTGCGAGAAGATTTTCCATAAATATCTACCATTATATTTACTGATATCTGTTTAAGTGTGACAACGTGGTATATTCATGCACGACTTTATGAGGTGGTGTTGATGATTTTGATACAGCATCAAGTACATCGAGTACTTCTCGACCGCATATTGGCGGATTCGTTATTTTTTGTGTTGGTAATGTTCAATACCAGATTTTAGAATGCATCGAATTCTTACTTTGCATAGCAGTACTTACATATTTTAAAAATTCTTTTGGTGGTGCCAACCCATATGAATCAAAATAAATAATTCCACATGGATCAATTGCATACGCCACCCAATGAGTGCCTGGGCCAGAGTTTTTATCGAGATTAATAATACCAGTTTCATGTTGCATTGCAACGGTAGGTAATTGATCACGCATAAAAACTCCTCTAAAGTTTTTTATATTCAGTTGCTTAGCGGCATTAAGTAAATCAAAATTGGACATAGGGAAAATCATCGAATTCGATGACGAAGTTACCGGGGCAGTCTTAGACCTTTTCCGTACCATGAATATGGGGTCCCTGGAAGTCTTAGACCGCGACCGTATACTGGGCCTGATAATCTTAGACGGCCCGGCTGTGGAACGTTTGGTGCTTTTAGACGTCTTCCGCGTTGTTTTGCCCGTGATCTTTTTTTAAGTTTTCTGCGTGCATAATTCCTTGACCCGTTGCTTTCTTTAACGCCATTCCAGCAGCGGTTCCAACAGCGCCTAATGCGGCTGCTTTTGCAACAGCTGGGGCTGCAGCGGCTATTATTGCTGGTAACACGGCAAGAAGTGGAAATATACCACCCGTTTTAACGATGTCTTTAATGACACTCGCAGAAAGATTAAGTTTTATGCCTTTATTCAATTTTTTTGCTTCATTGAAATGCTTATGCTGGCGTTCTGATAATGATAGCTTATTCGGACCACTCGCGATTTGTTCTCGCTTTAGTGATATTTTTGCCGCACAATTATTTTTTGATGATTATTGTAGCTTTTTAATCTGACCAGGAGTCAGACTGACATTAACTAGATGTGACATTTATAATTATTATGAGCGGTCTAATTACATGTTTTCTACTGGGGCATCAATAACTCTCATTCGTCCACCAACACCTTCAAGCAACATCGATTTATCGCTGAGTATGACAGCGACAGCTCTGTAATCAGCAATAGCTCCTCGGTTTACGCGAGCTCGAAAATATATGTCAACGACTGATTGTCTGGTTAAATCTAAATGTTCCAGCGAAATGTAATAAATCGGATATAATGTTGTAAAATCCAACTGTGATATTTGTAAACCAGAATCGATATTCTGATCACGTCCCATGAATGTCATTAATCGATGATATGCACGTGCTACATGATTTAACTCAAAATTTAACAAAATATCCTCGGATGGTTCTTGATGTCCGTTTATCCTTAAAGAAACCTCAGAAACACCGAGTTGATCAAATATCATTATGCTTCGATTTTGTGAGTTTACCCGTGCAGCATTTTGTAATGCAATAAATATATGCCGCGGTGCAGAAACATTTTGTTGTGATGCTATTTGCCAAGTAAATAAACCATTAATGCTACTCTGGATAGAATCTGTGGTCATTGTCAACCATGATAACATCGATTTACCACCTTGGCTCATAAAAGAAAGTAAATGTTCTTCTTCAGGTATTGTTGGAGTCATTACTGGCATCCTCAGAGAAAGTTTTGTCAGAATTACTTTACCAGCATCGCCAATAGGTCGCCAGATTGCATCATCATCAGTAGCTTTTCGCACAAGTACAACTGTGTGTTTGGCTCCAAAAATAACTTTTCTAACATTTCTACAAAATCCAAATATATGTCATAATGGAATTGCACATGAAAACGCTCTTCTGTTTCCTTGTAACATTGATCGACGTGCTGTAAATCCTAAGTTAAATTCTGGATTAGCACCATGAACCACCGGATTTACATCAGCATCAGCGGCGCCGGCGAAGTTTCTTGGTCGTCTTATATCATATTGTCTATTGTCAGGGTAGTCAGAAGTATCCTTTACAAACATCATTGATGGACCAGCTGATCTTGAATAATCATCACTATATCGCGCAAGACCAAGTATCGTCGTGGCAACGTCGACCTTTTCATGACAGGTCTCAATCTCTCGTGAATCAATGACATATGCTGCACCTTTAAATATCGCCATGATGCCATTATCAACAAAACCAACTCTAACATCAGCGTTGTATTCAGTATTATCTGTTTTTATAATGTCACCTTCTACTTCGATAAATGCTTCAGCGGGTAAGAAGTATCTGCTTGTATCTTGAATTTGTATTTCAATTCTTCCACGCTCGTCAGGTACACGTGCGTCATAAGAATAATACTGATAATCGCGCACAGATTCATCTTTTAAAACTGGTGTATCCATGTCAAACGCGGGATCAGATATACGCTTGAACATCTTTATTATTATCGTCTTCGTCTAACACGAAGACCGCTTCCTGCTACCAGACAAGCGGTTATATTTTTTCCTTTTTGTAACCCAACATTAGTGTTGGTAGCCAACTCTGCTAGTTTCTGATTAGCAGCTTGATTTATTATTTTACTGACACTTGCGGGCATCACTTCAGTGCTGGCCAGTTTCACTAGTTGAGGTCGGACCGCTGGCGGTCTGCGTATTAATCGCGCTAGTCTATCCTTGATTGCTAAGAATCCTTTGCTAGCAACATCACCAACAGCGCCAATAGCTTTTTCACGAACAACGTCAATAGCTTTCATTCCTAATTGCTTTGCAAGCGGTATTGCTTTTGGGGCTATCCCTCTAAATAGACCTTGAACAACATCACCTAGTCCATCTCCGTAGGTCGTTTTGTATACTGGTAATCGTGAATTTATTGCCCTAACCATGGTTGGTCTATGAGTATTGTGTACGATCATATTATTATTAAGTGATTTTATCACTAATTGCATCTAATTACATACTCAGTCACTGTAATAATCATCGGCGATTTCATTAATGAGGGACCGATACACATTAATATCCATAACACCACCTGTAAATAATCGTTTACAAATATCAGCTGCTTCATTAATAATTTCTGGGGAATTATTGCCAGCTCGTTTTCCTCCAATGAGAATTTCTAGTCGATCAACATCAGCAAGGACGTTATTGGGACAAGTAATAAAGCCACTTCCTAAACCACTTCCAGTTGCGCCAGGATCTTGATATTCTTCTTCTGTTGTTCTAACTGGTTGTCGTGGTGATTTCAATTGTTTCATTATTTCTTGTCGTTGTTGTTCTAGTTGTTGTAGCTCTTGTTGTAGTCATTGTGATCGTTGTGGTGATGGTAATTCAAATTGTTGTTGTGGTGATGGTAATTCAAATTGTTGTGGTAGTGGTGGTAGTAATCGTGGTGATCGTTGTGGTGATGGTAATTGTGGTTGTGGATAATCACGAAGTGATTGTGGAAATTGTTGAACTTGTTCTCCAAGTGTTTTTACTGGTTTCTGTAACTTAAATTGTTTAGCTCTTTCGCTTTCTATATGTCTGTGTACATCCTCATCAAATCTATTAAAATTAATAATATCTTCATCATATCTAATTTCTGGAATACCAGTATAGATGCGATATACATCCCTAATCCAATTGGCAGAGCTTAGAGATTTAACATGTTCTGGTTTTACATATTTTTGTCTTTCATAATATCCAAACGCAGCAATATTAAGTAATTGCTTTGGGTCCTTGATAGCAGCGATACCTTCAGGCGTAAATTTATCTATTATCTTAGTTCTTGGTTTAGGTTGTTGTTGTGGTTGTGGTTGTGGTTGAGCTGCTTGTATACGGCCAGCAATATCAACAGGTAATGTTTCAAGAGCTCTTTGTGTTGCCTCAGTCGCTGTAACAATTTTTCTTGTTGGTTCGACAATCGGTTTAAATAATTGTTCTGCACCTTCTGCAAATTCCACCTGAGACTCCTGACGAGCTTGTAGTTGTTGTTTGACTAAATCACGGACGGGTAAATATTTTTTGATTGCCTCTAGTCGCTCTCCAGCTAAACTAGCTGAGTGTGGTTCTCCAATCATTATTGATAATATTTATAATGGCTGTTTAATTTACAGCAGCAGAGAGGGTGAACGACCAACGTTGAGTGACCAACACGTAAAATAAACACACCATAAAAAAACCAAAGAGTCAGAGATAAAGTAACGAGATAAGCTAACCCTAAGAAATCTCACTGTCAGTTAGAGGTTGTGGTTTAACGTCGCTGTCCTTAAGATTTCCTTTTCGTAGAAAGGCTTATTTTTTCATAAATAATGTCTCAAGCTCAATGGTCTGTTCACCCTCTCTGCTGCTAGAAGTGTTCTGCGACCGGGCTTCTGTACAACTTCTTTGTTATCCAATCAGATCTATGAAGGTTGATCCTTCTGTGTAGCTTTTCAGTTTTTCCGACATACTGAAGGCTACAGATCTTACATGTGATGAGATAAATTACATTCTCTGTTTTGCACGTTTTGTTTGGACCATGTATGTTTAGTTTTTCTCTAGTCATTGTGCTAGAAAATGTCCTGGTTTCTATCATATGTTGACAGGTTTTGCATCTTTTATCGCCACAGGAGCCAGATTGACTAGTGTAGTCTTTACTAGTGACTGGCGTTAGCTTCGCCCTGACTAGGATGTCCTTGAGGTTTTTTGGTCTCCGGTAAGCTATTACAGGTTTGTTTGGAAGGATTAACTTTAGTGCGTCCGACGATTCCACGATGGGCCAGAGTTTCGCGATGATTTTACCTACTTTGGGGTTGTCTGGATGGTAGGTCAGGATAAATGGTATCCTATCAGCCTTTTCCTTCTCTCTATATATTAGTAGGTCATCGCGGTTTGTTTGTTTAGCCCTTTGGGTTGCCTCCGGTATCTCCTTAAACATTCCTTAAAAGGTCTGAGGAGCTATCTAAACATTTAATTTACCGAGGCTATGACAAAGACCTGATTGCGGAGGCAACCCAAAGGGCTAAACAAACAAACCGCGATGACCTACTAAAATATGGAGAGAATACCATTTATCAATAATACATTTGGAGGTCTTATTCCTGTAGAAACAGCCATGTAAAGTTTTGCAAACACTACGGGTTTTTTTGTTTTATCTGTTTGTCTTGTCTATGTTTTGTATATGCCTTGACAAAGACTCATTAAGAGTCGAAAGCGCTCAGGCTAGTTAGATACTAGTTTTGTACTGTTCGTTGTCAGTTTATTGCATTTATCTTAATCAATCCCTGACTTACGTGATCCCTTGCTGGATCCAGTGCACTTGAAAGGACTGTTATTCGCCATATGATTTGTATATATATATAATTTGTGTGATTTAGATTTGTAACGTAGCTTTAACAATTTTCAGTCATATATATATGATAATAAAGTATCAGCTGAATATGGGTATCCCCAAACGTCATCACCGACAACAACGACCATTTACACAGGTAAGACATCCTTGATATCAAAATATCAGCTGAATATAGCTAATCCCAAACACCATTGCCGACAACAACCATGTCAACAGGTCAGACACCTTGATATAAAAGTATTTATTTGCAATTGAAGTTACATCTTTAATACATTTATTGTAGGTATGAGAGTTATTTCTGATTCGAATATTAAGTTTTACATCCATATATTAAAGTATATGCTATTTAAAGTTAATTATTTCTGCCTATTAAATATTCTGTTCCTATTCATCTGGAATTGAGGACACTCATAAAAGCGCCACTGGAAATAGACAATGCAATGTTGTAGGCACATTTCTATCTGTTTGTGTATGACCTGATTTTCACTCCATTTGAGTCATAATTGCATATTTTATGGTTAGAATTTATGTTTTGGGTTTACAACTTCCTGGCTGCAGTTGAAGGCACACGTGTTATACAATGCAAAGTTAAGGTTTATTTTTTAATATGAATTTTATTAATGGTTCACAATTGTATCCATGAGCATTAGGAGAAATAGATACGTATATGTCCGATCACAATGAACCCTGTGAAGGTGGGGTGATATGTTTCCTGCACCTGTTATGGTGCTTTGGTTATCGTTATCTAGGAGATGATCGACCACTGTATTATAGAACAACAATGCAACAAAATATGAAGTTAATGGATGGAATAACAAAGATCTGAGCAATGATATAGAATAGAACAACACGAGCTCCGGTATGTAAAAATTAACAATTTAATCAATTACATCAACAAAATGAAATTGAACATAACATTTTGAATGATGCACTTTCTCTTAGAACTAGAATTATAAAATGTATGCGGAATGCAATTAGATGTTCTGTTATACCAATATTTTATTTCATCATAGAAAACGATTGAATGACCAAACTCAAATTGCCGGCATGTCAGCATAACCCGGTTGCTTCCAGTCCTTTTCAAATCACTGTTGGACACAGATCAGCGTTGCCGTATTTCTCTCTCTCTCTCTCTCTCTCTCTCTCTCAACCGTAGCTTTGTTGTAGTCTGCACTCCTTCCCACTGTGTAGCACAGGTATGGATCTATTTTTCCCTTCAAATAAATGTAATACGCAACATAAATATTTGTCAGGTTTTTCTTCTTCTAAGATCAAACAATATGCCTACTCTTTTTACGTCATCTATAAATAATAAATTCAACAAATAATTACAAACTGACATCAGTGAATGTGATTGAGACTCGCACTTTCTATGCAGCCGATTCTCTCTCTGTTCTGGGTCTCTCAAATTCTTCCATATCCCCGTCCTTTGGACAACTTGTTTAACGAGAAAAATTAATTGTTAATTTCCTCGGAGTCCCTCAGACTTCCCTTTCGGCAGAAAAAAACCTGGACTGCCGAATTTCGCAAGGGAAATTACCTAAAACACTGAATTTCGTCTGGGAAACACACACTCTTGTTTAGCTTAGCCAGTCAGGATTAACTTTCTTTACCCACCTAAATTTTAACATTCTCATCGAAGTCAGAATAATTCGCTCTATATTGTCTGTATTAATAACAATTCCTGGACAATTTAATTTTATGACGCCTGTCTCGAAAGGGCGCAAAATGTCTCTGGATTGTCTCTACTTTGTCGTTTCCTCTACTTGACCTACGTTAGCATCTTTGTTGTGCCGTTATTCTAGCGAGTCCTAATTAAGATCCAATCATGCCCCAACGAAGCATACCCCATCCTTCGCAGGCAGTAGAGCCCATACGTCAAAGTTAATTGTTACCTGTCAAGCTGACCACGACAAATTGTGCTGTGAGGGCATCTACACAATTTTTGTACCCTTACGTATCCATAAAGTTTAGGAGATAAAGATACGCATGTGTTCGATCACAAGTGTATCCGTGAATGTTAGGACAAAAAGATACGTATATATCCGATTACAATTGTATCCATCAAGTTTATGAGGAAAGATACGAATATACCTGATTACAATTGTATCCGTCAAGATTAGGCGAAAAAGATATATACTATAGGTAAACTCTGTACCCTGTGCACTAACGTCATCTCCAAGCAAATATTCCTCATACGTTTTAACGTGTATTTTGATAGCACCTGATCTATACCATCTGCTTTTATTCCATATATTTTGAATTTACTTCAGAGGTACCAGCTTACAGATCTCCTCTTGAACTTCATTAATCAGTCAATTTTCCCTAACAAATCTCAGACGAAACTTTTTGTTAACATGACTATACGGGAAGAGAAAGAGACTGCTTAGCGAGACAAAATCAATAGACAATATGATTTCTCTAGATTTCAACACAAATTCTCCCTTCCACTCATTATAGCATTGCGACGAATAATTACGAACGCAAATTAACTATATAGCATCCATGTATGTATTAAAACAATATCATCATGTTGCATGCACACTTTTAAAAATGTAGTCAGCAGTTTACCATTCTCTTTCAGCGTGAGGTCAGATCATTGATATTAATATGACAAATTGCCAAAGACTTTTACTGTCACGTGTTTGACAAGTTTGGGCTAGAATTACACCTAGTACTGAACCAAAATAAAGATGGGTCACAGTTACTAAAACTCTTAAGAACTGACTCTGAAAATAGACTAGACTTAGATATCTTTAACATTTTCAGTTTTGTTCATTTCAGTTTCCCGAAGACCGAACATTTGTCAAAAGCAAACCTTCCAAAATCAGTTATAATCAAAACTTTGTACCTTTAAAAGTAATGCCATCATCATTAATGAACCTATTCTTCAATAAAAAGTAACTTTTTCAAATTTATTTCTTCAAAATTTTCAAATTAACGATTATGTTCCAGTTGCTTGTATGTTTGCGTGTATTTCCTAATTATGGATAGTTCACTCGTTCTTTCCTCTTCTTATTAGTTTAATATTTAAAATAGAAAAGAGTGAAAAACAGCTAGCTTTCTAAAATTCAACAAATTTATTACCCAAGAATATGAAGTGAAAAATGTAAAAGGAACTTAAGCTATTGCGAATTAAATCCCAAATAATCATAGAATTACTAACACAAGTACTAATGAATAACGTTCTGAATAAATTTTAGTGATAATCCAGAAGAGATCCAACGCTGGAGGTGTTGGCCCGTGTCGTAGTAACTAGCGCTAGGGGTAATAAGCGCTTCAGCTGGCAGAACACTAGTCGAAAAGGCTGCCCACGGGTGGCTTCGGGCTCGATTGCTATTATAATCCTAATTTGATATTTGGTGACATTCTTGACGACAACCTTTCCTTTGCGATATTTAGGGCTGTCTTTCATTCGTCTCACCACCAAAGGAAAACACAGTTATAATGAAGAAAAGACGTGGCGCTCTTGTTCCATCAAGCTAATCGGCCAGAAAAGTAGGCAGTCGCTCAAATAGGAGACAGAAGGTATCATAGTTTTCAGAGTTTCCAGACAGCGCGTGGTTGAAGATCAGTACAGATACTTGCATAATGTAAAAGTCGGAGCTCGATTCCAGTTTTGACCTCTACGATCCCCTTCAGAACAGAGAACTGTTGTTTCAACAGTCTCCTTCCAAAATAGGAATGAACACATAGTATAGGACATTCACACATAAGTGGGAAAAGTCTCCAAGTTGGTATTTCACAAGAACACTTTATACATCCTTTAGAAAATGAATGCTGTCACATAAATGCATCAAGAAATCAATAGGTCTTCTGTTGAACACAATATTCCATGCTATTCAACGTTTGTTCTGCAGATTTTATGCAAATAAACTAATTAGGTTCAATCAACATATCCCTCAGTTGACTGTAATCCATGACTACTTATAGTTGTCTCATTAGTTGAGCGCTGATCGCAACCTTGGATTCTTCTTGCAACGTTTCTTTGAATAACTTCTAGGTCATATGTTTGTGACTGAGTAAAATTTTACCAAAATTTGCATCCATGCTTCACAGCAGGAAAAACAATTCTTATCCACATTTTAGTACTGTTAAATGGATTCATACCATCCTTTCCTGTGCCGATCCCTACAAGGGAAAAAATTCCTTTGTCACCAGCATTTTTCGCTGTAACAATATTAGAAAGGTATGAGAAAAGAGTAATCTCAGCAGATGCTCATGACGAAACTATAAGAATCGGCTCACGCCCGAGTGTAAACTGATGATTCCTTGCAGCATTCTTTTGTCTGAAAATATGACAATATTGCTGTTATCAGCAATGTATCGCAGTTTCCACTCCGTTGCAGTTGTGCATGTTTTAAAGCAAAATACCCACGCCATTTAATGACGAGGATTGCATAACCGTGTGATAAGCTGGTAGAACGCATGGGATGCTTATGGTACCAATTTATATTCCAGATTTTGTTGACTCCAATAAAGATCGTAAATTATTTTCATAACCAAGAATAGCCATGCTGAAAGCCGTCTTCCTTGTGGTACGAGTCTATGCTCTTAAATAAGTATTAAAAAAGTGTGAAAAGCAGCAAGATTTTAAAATTCAACAAATAATTTATTTCCCTAGAATACAAAGCGAAAGTGTAAAAAAAACTTAGGGTATTGCGAATTAATCCCAAAATAATCCTAGAATTACAGACACAAGTCCTAATAATAAAGTTTCTAAATAAACTTTAATGGAATTCCAAATTAAATAGAATGCTGAAAGCGTTACTGTGTCTTTGGTTGTTTGTGTCGTGATGGTCTTTGTTAAAACACAGTAATAATATAAATCCAGTCTGAATTCACTATAAATCCCAAAGAATGTCTCTGCTTAAGAATATTATTTTATGAGCACTTTGTATTTCCATAGAAAAATTACTTGATTTAAAGAATTTGAAGAAATGAATTCCAGCTCAAATGAACTATTGGACACAACAATAATTCAATTGATTCTGCTAGATCTTAAAGCACTAATAACAGACTTCAGAAAAACATCATTTACATGACAAACTAAGACTCAAAACAAACCCCAGATGAGGATCAAAACATCATTGTTCCAGAAGGAATAGAAAGTTTGTTACCATAAGGCACGTGACGGAAATCACGTAGTCAAGTGTAATTATATAAAAATATGATGTTCTTCACTTTTACGTGTTTTGAGTCTATGCTCTGAAAATAAGTAACAGAAAAGAGTGAAGACAACAAGCTTTGTAAAATTTAACAAATAATTTATTTCCCTAGAATACAAGTGAAAAATGAGAAAAAAGAACTTACGGTATTGCGAATGAAATCCAAAAATAATCCAAGGATTAAAGACACAAGTCCTAGTAATAAAAAGTCCTGAATAAAACTCAGTTCAAGTCCCGAAGAAATCCAAAATGAAGGCGATGACATGTCTGTTATAACCTGAGAAGTGTTTATGTGTCAACAGTCTCTTGCTGAATCACATAAAGATTATTCCAGGTTTGAATTCAGTATAAATTCCAATGAATGTCTTTATCCAAGAATTTTGTCAGAGAACTATTGTATTTCCAGAGAAAATAATCACTTGACTTCAATAATTTGAAGAAAATAAAACTCAGCCCAAACTGGTCACAACATCATCATTGGCGGCTCAGTCTCGAAAGACCACGCGAGTAGCGCCCTTGGAGTGTCGTCTGTCTCTGGGGTTTTGACATCATCTGCTGTGGCTGTGCAGGCCGATGCGCAAATGACAGTCCCTGTTGCAGTTGGTGCAGACGCACTGGAAGTCTGAGTTGTTGGGGTTGCTGCCGCACTATTCTTTCTCTCACGTTTCTCTGCTGCCAGCTGGCCTCTCCTCACATCAGCGACTGCTATGCCCTTGCGGACCGTCAGTCTCCAGGTGCCTCGGTCTTCATCCAGCACTTGCCAGCTGTCGGGTGAAATGCCGCATGCCTTCATGTCCCTCTTGCACACATTCTTGAAACGGATTGAGGCGCGGCCGACTCTTCTGGTGCCAGTGGCCAGCTGTCCATATAGGATGTCCTTTGGCAGCCTTCCATCCTCCATGCGTCGGACGTGTCCCAGCCATCGAAGGCGGTGTTTACTCAGCAATGAATACATGCTGGGGAGACTTGCATGCTGCAGGATCTCGCTGTTTGGGAGGCGGTCTTGGCAGCTGATTTTCAGGATGCGTTTTAGGCACCGTGTATGGAAGGAGTTGAGTCGGCCCTCTTTCCTCATGTAGGTGCTCCAGGTCTCACTTCCATATAGGAGGGTGCTGAGAACGCAGGCCAGGTAAATTTTAATCTTGGTGTGCTCTGGCAGCGCGTTGTTTTCCCACACCCTCTTCATTGGTCGGGCCATGATGGTGTTTGCCTTTCCAAGCCTTATGTCCAGTTCCACATCGAGCGAGAGAGTGTTGCTGATGGTTGATCCCAGGTAAGTAAAGTTGTTGACTACTTCCAGGGTGACACCGTCGATTTTGATGGAGGAACCAATGGTGGCATATTGCGCGCTGACGTTTGTCTTTTTCAGGCTGATGGTAAGCCCGAACTGCTTGCATGCATCAGTGAAACGGTCTCCCAGTCTCTGGAGGTCATCCTCGGTGTGGGTCACAAGAGCCGCGTCGTCAGCAAAGAGCGTCTCCCTGATGAGCACCGACCTCACTTTGGTCTTCGAGCGCAGTCGTGCCATGTTGAACAGCCTCCCGTCGGGCCTGGTGTGCAGGTATACACCATCATTGGACGAGTCGAAGGCGTAGGACAGGAGCATTGAGAAGAAGATTCCTAAAAGGGTCGGCGCCAGCACGCAGCCCTGCTTCACACCGCTGTTGATGGTGAAGGAGTCTGAGAAGGATCCATCATACAGGACTGTTCCCTTCATATCGGCATGGAAGGAGATTATCATGCTGCGGAGTTGGGGAGAGGCAGCCGATCATCCTGAGAAGTTCAAATAGGCCCTTCCTGCTGACCAGGTCGAAGGCCTTGATGAGATCGATGAACATCATGTAGAGTGGCTGACCTTACTCTCTGTTCTTCTCTTGGAGTTGTTGGAGGGTGAAGATCATGTCTGGTGTCGACCTGCCTGCTCTGAAGCCGCACTGGGATTCCCCGTACATACGGTCCGCCAGCAGTTGCAGCCTGTTGAGGAGGATAAGGTTGTACACTTTGCCAACGATGCTCAGGAGCGAGATCCCTCTGTAATTATTACAGTCACTGAGGTCGCTCTTATTTTTGTAAAGGGTCTCTATGGTGGTTTCGCGCATGTCTTCGGGGACGGCTCCTTCCTCCCAACAGAGGCAGAGTAGTTCATTCAGCGGCTGAAGCAATGCTGGATTCCCACGTTTGATGGCTTCAGGCGGGATGCTGTCGCTACCTGGTGCTTTGTCATCTGGGAGATGGTCGATGGCTTTGTTGAGCTCCTCTAAGGGGGCACTTTTTCGAGCTCCTCCATAGTGGGAAGTTCCTGTATGCTGCTAAGGGCCACATCGGTGACTGACGTTTCTCGGGAGTACAGCTCTAGTAGTGCTCCACCCATGTGGCCATCTGTTGCTTGCGGTCTGTGATCTTCTCTCCCGTCAGAGATTTCAGGGGGGCGACCCCTTTCACTATAGGGCCTAGATGCCACTGTTCTTGCGATTGATATTTCCAGAATCAGCACTGTGATGGATTACTTCACACAGTTGCTGACGGTACTCGTTCGCGCACTGTTTAGCGATGCGTTGGGTGCTGCTTCGAGCACTTCAGAGGGCAGCAAGTGTCCATTCATTGGGGCATTTTTTGTAACCTATAAAGGCTTCTCGTTTGTCCTCGATTACTGGTTCCATCCTTGAAAGGTGTGCGTTGAACCAGTCCTGACTGGGCCGTTCTTTTTCGCCAAACATGAACATGGCTGTGCTGTAGATAGCACCCTTCATGGCGTTCCACTTGGCTAGTGGTATCGTGTTCTGGCAGGTCCTGGAGAGCCTGGTCCAGAGCGGACGAATACTCCTCCACCTTGGAGGGGACCGACATCTGCGCAGTGTTGATAAGAGGGCAACCTTTTGGTTTGGAGCGATGTAGTGTGTGTGGTTGTAGGCGCACCCTGCTGCTCACGTGGACGTGGTCGGAGTCGCAGTCTGCACTGTGGTAGCTTCTGATGGAGAGGACGTTGTTCAGGGCAGAGTGCCTGGTGAAAACGAAGTCGAGCTGGTGCCAGTGATGAGACCTGGGATGTTTCCATTACACTCTGTGTTGTGGCTTACACTTGAAGAAGGTGTTTGTAACGCACAGGTGATGGTGGATGCACAGCTCCAGCAGTCTCTGAACGTTTTCGTTGGTCTTTTCAGTGCCATGATATCCGAGGCAGGTAGGCCATGACTCGTGGTCTGCACCTACTCTAGCATTAAAATCGCCGAGGAGGAATAGTGACTCGTCTTTAGGGCATCCTTTGATCTGTTCCTTCAGCTGCCCATAAAATTGATCCTTTGTGTCTTCTGAAGATGTGAGGTGGGGGCGTAGACACTGAGGATGTTGCCAGGACCTGCAGCAGTGACAAGGCAGATGGACGAGATGCTCAGTGCCTCCTGAGGGAGGCTCAGTCTAGGCCAGGAGGGTGTTTTTGATGGCGAAGCCAACTCCATGCTGGCGGGGCTCCTCAGGTTCTCGTCCCTCCCAGAAGGTGTAATATTTACCTCTCTGAGGGAGCCGCTGGAGGCGAACCCGGCTTCCTGGTTGGCAGCTGTGCAGACATTTAGCCTGATGAGCTCTCTGTCGATGATGGCACTCCTGTCCAGCACTCCTTGGCACTTCGTGGGTTTGGAAACAGAGTTTCCTTCTCCTAAACGAACTGCCTGACAAGGCTAACGAGCTCCATTTGCCAGCGTTTGGAGTCAGAGTTCTCCTACTCTTAGACTGGCTGCCTACCAAGGCTAACGAGACCAGTCTGCTCACCCAGTTATACCGCCGGGAACTCGGTCGCGTCACTCAGCAGGCTCTGTGAAAACAGGGGGCCGCGCATGAAGGTGCTGCTGTGGACACAATAGCGCAGGAGAGGCCATATGCAAGTACCTCCTGCCCGGCAGAACCAGACAATGGTCCGGCGCGATCACTACACCTGGAAAGGAGAGGCTGTGAGAGACGCATCACTTTCCTTTAGCTAACGGGACGTCAGGCCCAACCCTCGCACACCCCCACATAATACAACTTAAAGTGCTAGATGTTAAAGCACGACTGGTAAAATCCTCACAATCACAAGATTATATAGTTCTCTGCTTGACTACAGGTAACACTTAGCATTTTCTATAAACAACCATTACCGAATGGAACATAACCTTCTAGAATGATCTAATGAGCCTTGTTTATTTACAACACAATAGCCTACAAAATTCACCTAGGAATCTCCAAAACCCTGACCCTGATCAACATATTGACTCCTTGTTTACCTGAATAATAATCCTGATAATAAGCTCATACACATAGAGAATAATGAAACTATTATTAGTTGTTTACATAAATGAAATAAATAAAATAATAAAATTTAAAAAGTCAATCAGGTCAAGCAGAAATGAATTCAGTTTTGGACAAGGTCAAGTCCAGCATACAATGTTACATTACAATGACATGTACTGGAAATTTTTTTTTAAACTAACAAACAAACAATTCAATTAAATATACATAACATACGATAATGATCCTCATTCAGAGAAAAAATCTTGTTTACAAAATTGTCGCTGATTTTGGATAAGGTCAGCAACTAGATACAGTAATGATTACCCACAACATATAATGGAAAAAATATATAAAAAGCAATAAACAATGCAAATTAAATATACGTAACACTTCACATATCCCTTTGTGAACGTTGGCCGTTGAGCAAAACGATGTCACTGACTTACGAATCAATTTCCACAGCTTTGCTTTTACTCTAAGAGAGTAAAGCTTATAGAAACTGTCATCATGCCATACTATATTAAAGGCCTTCACACTGTCATCATGCCATACTATATTAAAGGCCTTCGCACTGTCCATGAATGAAACATATTCTTTTAAGTGTCTTTCAACATAGAAGGCTATTTTCTCTTTTATAATGAAGGCTGCAGTAACGCCACTACATTGGAATCGAAAACCCTGTTGTAATTGGTGAGGAAAATTGTTCCTTTTGCTGAGTAAGTCTCTACAACAGTACTTTTTTAAAAACTTTTCGAAAAACTGGAATGACTGAGATATCTCTATAGTTATTCAGATCGAGCATATCTTTCTTTCTACCCTTGCAAATGTGAACAACAATTACACGTTTCAAATAGTCGGAGTATGTTTCCAAAGAGAAGACGCGGTTGTGTATATGGCACAAAATCAAACTAAGCAATTGAGGAGCAAGATAGCATATTCTGCATGTATTTTATCATAACCACTTGATTTAGTTTCTGTCAACTGTCGCACGTCCTCTTCAATGGCATTTTACATTAAGTTATCACACAAATGGTTGTCAGTTCCTTCCTCAATATCCGAATCATCAGTATTCCTAATCTCATAAGCAAAAGATTCATTGAAATTATTGTCTCGTTGTTTCAGTTCCTAGTTTGTTTTTGTTTTTTTAAATGCGGATGCAGTGCGTCCAGAATTATGTATCTGTGTACGTATAATTCAAAAATATATTATCTCTGACCCTTCTTACCCAGTCCTTCTATCTTATAGAATTTACCTATATCCAGTACTGCGGGTTTTTCTAACTCATTTAACTTGTTCTGTTCGCACTGTTTCTGTTCGCCTTGTTAAATAGGTTCTTCAGAATTTTCTCTCCGCAGTCTTGTATTCTGCATATATTTTACATTGTGTACCACGGGGACGTTCGTGTTTTATTCAGAAAGTTTGTTTTCTTCTCATCTTTTTATGCAGCTAAGAAACATCAAAAAAATTCAGGTAGAATTTTAGATGCGGTTGGAAGTTTATCT